>PVLD010000514.1:0-275690 GCA_004027595.1 Dinomys branickii | reverse complement strand
GGTGGTGATGGTGGTGATGGTGATGGTGGTGGTGATGGTGATGGTGGTGATGGTGGTGGTGATGGTGAGGATGGTGCTGGCAATGATGGTGAAGGTGGTGATGATGGTGGCAAAGGTCATGATGGCTGCCAATGCCTGGGGAGTGCTTGCTAAGTACCAGATAAGAGTTTTAGGTCTGCTTTGCCTGAATGATCCCACTCAGTCCTGAGGTGAGCAATGTTGCTACTCCCAACATGAATCCCATGCATGTCCAGGTGGCACGGGTTGAAAGAGCTCCTCATGGGGTGCAGGAGTTTGCGAGCAGAAAAGAAGAGGATGCCTGGACATCCTGAGCCTCACTACCCCTCCCCTGGGTAGGCCTGCACTCTGTTTCCTAGGCCGAGACAGCCCAGAGAGAGAGAGCAACGTGTCTGAGATCACAGAGCTAGAGACAGCAGAGAAGAGGTGGGGATTCGGACAGGTTCAAATTCAAAGCTCTCCTGGGTACCCAGCCACAAGCTTGGAATGTGGAGCTGCAGCAGACAGACCCAGGCCTGCCTCCAGGAGCTCACAGTGCGCTGTGGGTGGGGACAGGCACACCAGCAGTACCCAGGAGGGTTGGGGGACCGCACCAGCCCAAAGCAGGGAAGGCTTCCCAGGGGAGGTGGCACTTGGCTCTGGGAGCAGGGAGCCACACTCAGGCGGCGAATCACGGAGGCCAGCAGCAGGTTGTGCAGCATGGCTCCCAGTTCCCAGCCACCCCCTCTGGGCTTCCCGATCGCCCTTCACCGGGCAGGATCCCAGCTTCTGCAGCCATTTCTTGCTGGCTATTTTTAGACCCACTTCAGCATCGAAAGCAAGGACATTGTCAAGATAGTGGCCAGTTTGGACCCCATCCACAAGCAGGCCCTCTGCGTGACACCAACATGGAGAGCACCTCTGTGTGGACAATGTGAGGGCCAGGCAGAGCCGTGACTGCCCATGGCTGGCTGCCAGGCGTGGCCACCCATGGAGGGCCTGGAACATCCATGCCTCCTACCAAATACAGTAGAAAAACGCACACACAGGCAGGGGCTGTTCATCTCATATGAAAGCCACTTCCTTCCAGGGTGGGCCACAGTGTCAGGCCTGAGTGGGGGACTGGGGAGATAGAGAGGAGATCACCCCAGCCCGATGAGTGCTTGACACTGTCTGCAGATGCTTTATTGCTAAGGGAGACGGCTGTTGTTATAGGAACTGGGAAGGCCACTGGGCCATTTTAATAAAGAACCGAAACCAACCCTAGTTATTTATGATGCACTCACCTCATGCAGGTACTGTGCAAAATACTTTACCTTCACCCTTTCTGTCTGCATAACCACCTGAGAGATGGTCACTATCATCCTGTTTCCCAGATAAGAAAACTGAGAGCCAGAGAGTATGAATGTCCAGGTATGGTGGTACATGCCTATGATCCCAGCTACTTAGGAGGCTGAAGTAGGAGGATTGCAGGTTAGAGGACAGCCTAAGCAATTTAGCAAGACATGTCTCAAAAACTTTGAAAAAGAAGGGGTTAGGGGTGCACTTTAGTGTGAAGACTCAGGGTTTAACTGTCAACAGAGAAAAAAAAGAGAAGACAAACCATTTGCCCTACTAGTTCATAAGTAGGAGGTTTGGGGTTTGAATGTAAGCCTGCTGGCATGTTAAATGTCCCCAGAAGCCCATATGTTGAAGGCCTAATTGCCAGCCTGTGGTGCTGTGGAAGGGGCCGTCTCTTTAAAAGGCAGGGCCCGGTAGGAGGGGGTAAGGTCAGGGACAGACAAGCCCTTGGAGGGATGCGGGACCCAGCCCTTCTCTCTTCTTCTCACTGCTTGGCAGGCTCCTCTGTGCCCCCCACAGTGATGCTTGGCACTGCCTCATTCCCAGGGACATAGGATTCAGTGACCATGGACTGAGCTTCTGAAACTGTGAACCAAAACAAAGCCTTACTCCTTTAAAGTTGTTTATTTCAGGTATTGCATCACACGGAAGGAATGTTGACACAAGCCCCCAAAGCCATGAGCTTGGCTCCCCACCCTGCAGCTTCTCTGTCTCAGGAGACTTCCTCCATGCATCCTTGAAGGCCAGCCAGTGTCGTCTCCTACCCGAAGCTTGTCCTTCCCTCCTGCCAGCTGAGATGGCTCCTCTGGCAGAACAGGAGTACATGGAACACCTGGAAGCTGGCAGCTGTGGTTCCCTTCTTATGTGGCTGAACACCGCTCTGCGTGGATAGATCGGGTTCTGTGGATGAGCCCCTGGGAGGCTCCCAGGGTGTGGCTCTCGGGACTCTACCCAGGAATCCCCCTGCCGACGAGGGAGGAAATCCCTGAAGAGTTCATGGCTCAAGGGTCCAGCAAATCAGCAAATGCTGCTGAGCTCTGGCCTGGAAGCTGGACTCGGAGTGGGCAGGTGCGTGTGCATGGTTTGTGTTGTGTCCTGGATGTGCACACGGGCACTCACCTGTGCACATGGACACAGAGGCCATGCCGAGTGGACACAGTGAGCTGGCCACTCCTCTGGGCCACACTGTGGCACCAACCCAAAAGTGTAGACCCAGGAGCAGAAAGGAAGCTGTATCAGGACAGCTGTGTTGTCAGAACTGGCCAGAGAACTGGCCCTCTTGGTCAGGAGGGTTTGCTGCCCAGTGCTGGGGGACAGCAGAGAAGTGTGGCGGGGCAGCATGGACACGGGAGATGCGGGTCATGGCCGTGCTCTGGATGCTTCTTTCCTCTCTCCTGCCCAGCCACCTCTCCTTCTGCCCTTCCTCCTCCTCCCCTTCTTTCTCCTCCCCTTCCTCCCTCCCCCTCCTTTTCTTTATAACCTTTTAAAAGTATACAAACCACCGCTAGCTCCTGAGTCAGACAGAAGCAGGTTAGGGGTGAGAAAAGCCTGGTCTAGGACCCTTGGGGGGCGTCAGGGTCTGTACCCTGTATGGCTTTCAATGACAGGTGGCATCACAAGGAAAATAGCTGTGTATTTTAGAATCATCAAAAGACAATCAAATTCAGAAGGAAAATGGATGGCCTGATGTGGTGGTGCACACCAGTAATACCAGCAATCTAGGAGGCTGAGGCGGGAAGATCACAAGTTCCAGCCCAAGCAATTCAGCAAGATCCTGTTCAAAATAAAAAAATAAAATAAGCACTGGGGATATAGCTCCGTGTGACTGTCCTGGGTTCAATTCCCAGTACTGCTGTGGTGGATTAACAACTGGTGGTCAACTTGTAACACTCAGCTGAATGGAACCAGCATGGTATCGGGTGTGAGAGGTCAACCTGAGGATTGTTGCCAGCAGCAAAAGAGGCAGGACTGGAGAGGAAGAAGTTAGAAGCTGTGGGGAACTGTTGGTTTTCCTGGAGGAGCTTCTCATGCTGGCTTTCCTGATGAACTCGGCTGTTCTCATTGTTGGAGGGGTCTGGGACCTTACTGTCTCTGAGAAAGGCTTTGGTTCACTTTGGGGGAGCTCTGTTGCTTACTTTGGGCATCGCTTTCTGGCTCCAGAGGGGAAGATGGTGCACTGTTCAGTGTCCTGGAGAAGTTTGTCGAGTTGGCTTTCCTGATGGGAACTTGGTGACTTTCATCATCAGAAGAACTTGGGACCTCACTGTGGCTGAGGATGGCTGTTACACTTTTCAGGGGAGTTCTGATTATTTTGAGTACCATTTCCTGGCTCCAGTTCAGATCCTGCAGCCTGCTAGCACAGATCCTTCATCTTGCTGGCACAGACTTTCTAGCTTCCACCACTGACCTTTGGGCCTTCCCAGAACAGATCTGTGAAATGGGCTTGTATGAGACATTGTTATGAGTTCTTGGCCTCCGGTTGGATTTGTGGGAGGCATTGTTATGGGCTCTAGGTCTTCAGCTGGACTCACGCAGGACATTGCCTTAGGATCCAGGCCCTCAGCTGTATTCTCTCAGTCTTAGTGTGTGGACAGATTTCTTGCACTCTCTTGTATATGACTCTTTGAGTGACTATTATAAAACGATCTTATAAATTATGTATCCTATATTGCTCCCCTTGCAAAGCCCCAAACTACAACAACTCCAAAACAAAAATTGCTCCCTCTAGGCAGAGAGGTTGTCCATGTGCTCACTTTGCAGCACACACACAGAGGGGTCGAGTGCTGTCCCACCCCGAGACTTTGGCCACTCTGAGCTTCTCCTGGAGCTGCGCCCTGCCTTGTGTGCTCTGGGGTCCCCAGCTGCTCCCTTCTCCCCTCTGCCGTCCCCATGCAGCAGCAGCCATCTGGGAGCACCTTGTGTGAGCCTAGCCCTCCCCCACCTGGTCCCCTCAGGGCCCCAGTCACAGGCGAGTGCCCTGAGAGCCGCTGCTCGCACCCTCCCCTGGGTTTGCAGGAGGAGCGAGGCATCTCTCAAAGCCTCCTGCACTGAGGGCTGAGTTGGGGGCTGGGGAGGTGCAGGAGGCTTTGAGAGATGCCTCGCACTTAGAACCAGCAACAGGTACCTGTGACCCAGCACTGAGGCTTGCATGTGATGTGGGTTGTGTGTGGCCCCTCAGGCTCCTGTGCTGCAGGCTGCATCCCTGGGTGGTAACAGTGGGGGGTTGTTGGGTCACTGGGTCTGTGTGCAGGAAGGGACCCTGTAACCCTGTGGGAGCAGGGCCAGTGCTTATGAGGGTCATCATGGAGGAGCAGGCCGTGCCCTACCCACTTTGGCTTCCTGCCCTGCCACATGCTCCCTGCTTGCCTCCTGCACAGGCCCCGCCATGGCGTCTTCCACCTTCCTGGTCAAACCTGTGGGCCACCTGACCATGGACTTCCAGCCTCCCAAACCGAGCTGCATAATCTCCTGGATGTGTGTATTCCCAGCCACAGAAAGCAGACCAGCGCACCCTGTAAAGGCACCATGTTATACCTGGGGAACCTGAGGCTCAGAGAGATCGCTCAGCTTGGCAGAGCTGGGATGGGACACATAGGGGTAGCAGGGGGGGCGGACCCTCCCTTGGTCTCGTGTCAGGTCCAGGGCACAATGCCGTGGAGAGGAGTCTAGGAATGGACCAAAGACACCCTGACTTCAGGGCCAGCCGAGGACGCACACGTCCTCCTTGCCTCCATCCCCCTGGAGTGCAGCAGAGCAGATGAAGGAGGACAGGGGAAGTCTGGGCAGCACCAGGTGAAGCTGCTGCTGACTGCAAGTCACCAAGCTCAGGGTACCTCTTGAGGCCAGGAATAGCCCGGCTTTCCGCTCCTTCCCCTGGAACTGGCCCAGAGCCTGGCAGGTCGCAGCATGGCAGCACAGACTCAGAGGAGGACACTGGGCCCACAGGCCAGTGCTGGTGCTGAACCACCCCTCTCTGAGGCCTGGCCCTTAGCCCAAGCCTCCCATGAGATATGGACGAGCCCTCCCTCTCCAGCCTCCATGACCATGTCGCGGGGGCCACTGGAATGCAGGCTCTTGCAGAACTCCAGATGTGCCCCTGGACTGGGATGGGTGGCCTTGTGAACACCTGTTGTGCCACCTCGGGGGACCAAAGCAGAGGAGGGCAGGGCTGCGTGTGCCCTGGAGGTTGCACAAGATCTGGCAGCCACTGCGGGCTGTGGAAAGGTTGTTTTTCTCCGACTGCTGCTGAGGAGCAGCTGCTCCCCCACAACACCCCCAGGCACCAGGCCTAGGGGCGGGGAGCTCAGGCTGGGTGCACAACACAGGCACAGACCACTGCCACCACCTCGGGCTGGCTGTGGCCCAGCACGGCCTCCCTCCGTGCAGTCAGCCAGGTCACAAGCGTAGGCCTAGTTCACACAGGGGCCACGTGAGGTGAGGTGGGCAGCACCAGAGGGGACACTTGGGGGCCCTTCTAGGGTCAGACCAGGGCCAGGCAGCCCCTGTGCCCTTCAGTGGGCATCCACACACTGGTCATCTTCCCGGGAGTCCAAACTGCCAAGGAAACAGTGTCCGCTCCATTGTGAAGCTGGAGAAACTGAGACTGGAAAGCAGGGTGACTAAGGGTGCGTGAACTCAGTGCAAGGACTCAGAGCTCTGCACCGAATCTGGGGTTCGGGGGCGGGGAGGTCCCGGGAGGTTTCTGCGGGACTTGGTGCTGGTGCTTGTGGAGGGCGAGACGGGATCAGGAGAGTACGGAACACAGCCAGGCTGGGGGTGAGTGGATCCTCATGTCCCTCCGGTGGATTTGGAGGACACAGGAGGTCAGGAAACAGGACCCAGCTGAGGTGTCTCTCCTGCCCCCCATGGGTATGGCATCCAGGCAGGAGGGGGCTTCTGCCGCCATAGAGTAGAGGCTGTGCAGACAGGAAGACCGAGGCCTGTTCCTGCCCAGGGGCCTTAGCTCCGATGTCCCCTCCCTGGGGGCACCCACCCCCTGGTAGCTGACGAGGCCCAGCCCTCTGTGCCTGCTGCCAGGTCCCTGCTTCTCTAATGGCACTTCCAGTGTACCCAGTCCTGAAGGCTCCTATGGCAGCCGGGGCGAGACAGAGGAAAGAGTGAGAGACGGCTCTGGGCCCTGCTGTGTGCGTGGGTAGGGGAGCAGGGCAGCGCTGGAGCTGGCAGGCAGACTCGGCACAGGGATGGGTCCAAATTGGGGTCGAGATGGCGCAGGGCCTGTCGGAGTTTGTCCTGGCCTGAGGTGGGAGGCCAGGGCCGGGGCCGGATGCACAGCTGGTAGCAGGTACCCTGGAACAGGGGGTGGCACTGCCGGAGGCCAGGTCAGGACGGATGTTAGGCAGGAAGCCCAGGAGAGACTGAGGCCTGGGGCGACACAGGGCGAGGCAGCGTCCTGCCAGCATCCTGGTGCCCGGCCCCTCTGAGCCTGAGCCTGAAGGTTTCAAGCCTAGACTCGGAGAGCCCACCCCCAGAGCATCCTTGTCAAGAAGCTGCCTGTGACTCTTCCATTCCTTTCTGGCCAAGGGCACCACTGTCTTCTGACCAGGTGCCCACAGCCAACCACATCCAAGGCCACCAGCACCTGGACTCGGTGGCCAAGGGCACAAGACAGGGTCAAGGCCCTGATGTCCTTCCTTCTCAGCACGACGGCCCCCAGTGGGCAAGTTTATGACTCAGTGCCCCACTTCCAGCCTCCCTGGTCTGTGTCTTGGACAGCCTGCTGTTTTCACCTTTCTGCCTCAGCTTCCCCAGTGTGGGGAAGGCTGCAGTGAGGGTCGGAGGGTGAGTGCTGAGGCCTGGGCTCCCAGGGCAGCCAGGGACCTCAGCAGAGGTACAGGGACAGCCACAGCAGGACGATGCATGCCCCCAACCCAAGACCTCAGAGCTGGAAGTGAGCAGGAAGCTGAGACTTGTCCCCAGCGACCTGAAGCAAAGCCACCCTCAAAGCACCAGGTAGGCCAGGGGACCAGCATGTGCACGATGCTTCGCTGCCACAGAAATCCACAGAAGCACCACCACTTCTCAGCTCAAGTCCCCCACAATATGCCAGATGGGGCCCCTAGGGAAAACAAGCCAGTGGGGCATGGGCTGCCCAAACACCCCAGAGCCAAACACCATGTGCTTGTAAACTTTAATTCCATACAGTAGAAAACATACAATACAGTACAGCCACAGTGGGGTCCCCAGACAGCAAAGCTCACAAGCACACCTTGAGTCTTGCACCAGGTCCTGGGGAGAGCCTGCTGGCTCTGGGTGGCCATCGGCTGAACCCTGGGCTGCGTGGGGAGGCAGAGCCTGCTCAGTCCTCACACCCAGAGGTCCCAGCTCTGTCCTGCGGCTCCATGGTCACCTTGGAGGGACGGCTCCTCCAGGCCACCAGGGTGTGTGCCTATCACTTCCTGTGCCTTGTGAAGGTGCACCCCAAGGCCAGCACAGGGCGTGGCTCGGCAGCGGGACATTCACTGGGCACCTAAACCAGGCCAGGCTGTCAGACCAGACTCCTCCAGGGGGCCAGCTGTGCACCTGCCCTCGGGGACTCCGGGTGGCGGGGCGGCAGCCCCTGTCATACGCTGCGTGGGTCCACCTGCCACTTGCTGCAGCAGGGGAAGCCAGCGTGGGCTCAGAGCAACGATTTCACAGGGAGTAGGGAGCTGAAGGAGAGGCTGGTGGCAGGGGCAGGGCACGGGGAAAGGGGTTCCAGGGAGCTCAGGAGTCCTCAGGTCCCTGAGAACCTTCAGGAGCATCTGCGCTGGGGACTTCAGGCTTCCCTTGCCGCCTGGGATTTGGGATTGAGGCTGAGATTCAGATTCAGACCCTGCCTCAGGTTCGGCTCCTGGACATGGGGAAGAGGCTGCTGGCCCCACTGAGGACCACGTGGTCCTTCGTCCTGATCCTGGGGAGGTTTCACTCCACCTGTGGCTCTGGCTCTGGCTCCTGGCGCTGAAGGGAGGCAGAGCCTTACAGGACGACTTCGGGCACAATGCTGAACAGGAGGTCATCGTTGCCCCGCCGCACCTCCAGCAGCAGTGGGGACTCAGTCAGGACGGCCTCCTGCAGCTCGCTCGAGTCCGCCAGGGGGCGCCCGTTGACCTTGACGATGATGTCGCCATCTTGGATGCCGCCTCTGCCAATGGAGATACAAGGTCACTGCATGCCCTCATGAGGTCCGGCCAAGCTCAGACACACATACGGGGCAAACAATGGGGTTGCAATGACCAGTGAACGTCCCTTGGCACTGGATATTTCAGAGGAACAAGGCTTCCTCTCATTTGACGTTGGAGTCTCCGGGTAGAGACAGTAAGCAGAGCCTTCTCATTTCTCGGGAGGGACTGAGGCTGCTCCCTGGCTGGGGACGATAAAGGTCGGGGTGGTTCTCAGCCCAGGCACGGCCTCCTCAGCCTCACTTCCCTGTGGAAGGGCCACTCAGGCCCAGGACGGCGTAGCTGGTACTCTAGGGGATGCGACGCTCTCCAGCTGTCCCTCAGCTCAGGGGGAGGCGGGTCCAGCTCTCTTCCACATGCTTTGCAGGAGGGTCAAGGCCTGAGAGCTCAGGGGAGGCCCGACACCGGCCCTTGGCACCCACGCCACACGCCAGGCTGTCAGCTCCCCTCCCCTCAGCCACACTGCCTGGCCCGCAGAGCCTACCTCTGGGAAGGGGAGTTGGGGAAGACCTCCTGCACGTAAATGCCACTGCTGACTGCCGGGAAGTCCGGGTTGCTGGCTTTCAGTTCTTCCACCAGACTGAAAAGGAAGTGCAGCCATGTGGCCTCCTCTGAGCCCCCACACCAGCTCCTGGGCACGAAGCTGCCCCCTGCCCACCACCGCCCAGGCAGAGGAGCAACCTTCCCAGGCCCCACGCTGCCCTGCCCATCACCAAGCAATGTGCCCCCCAGACCCATGTGGGTGCCACAGGAGAAACCGGTAGCCACGGCGGTTATAGTGAGGGTGAGGAGCACGGAGCCTGTGGCTCACCTGGGTGTGATGGTCCGCATGCGGATGCCAATGAAGCGCTTCTTCCAGTCTGGGAGGAGACAGCAGGGCTAGGTCAAGGCTGCCGAGAACGCCACCCTCCCCTGGGGGACCGGTGGAGACACAGTGCCCCGCAGGACCGGGAACAGCAGGAGGTGTCCTGCTCAGCCACCCAGCACCTCACCAGCCTGCTCCACACAGCTGGGGCTGTCAGGGCCCTGTTCGGCTCTGCTCCCAGGAGCTCCCTTCCCCGCAGCCCCTCTGCCCCAGAGTCTGCACGCCCAGCCCATGTCACCCCAGGCCAGTGGGGTCCCCCTCCATTCCATGTTTCTGCTCCCTTAGATGTCCTTGCTCAGAACAGAACCACCCTGTGCTCTCCCCACAAACACTACTGTGACCGGGTAACGCCTCAAGCACAGCATGTGGGATGCTCTTCCCTCCACCCTCCGCCCAAAGCCTTGGCAGGTGACTTGGACGCTGATGTCAAAGTCACACTGATGGGGTCTGCACCACACCGTGAGACTAGCACATGTGAAGGTTTCATCTCACAAAAGTTTTCTGACCACAGTGGAATTAAACAGTAATATGAAGACGCCCAAGAAAGTAACAGCACTAAGGTGCCGGTTAGAAAAGGTCTCAAAGCTCGGCTGCCATCTTACAAAGAAAGAATGTCTCTTAGACAGAGAAAGAATGTCTCAGGAATCCTGGAGAAAGCAGGAGGCAGGAGAACATGATGGTAAATTGTAAATGGAGGAAACAGAAAGACAACAGGGAAAATAATGGAAGGCCAAAAGTGGATTCTTCAAGATCAGTAAAACTGGTACATCTTTAGCCAGCATGATCATGAGGAGGAGAGAGAGCACCCAAGAAGAATCAGGGTGCGTCACAGGACACCCCATGACCAGAGTCGGTCACCAGGCAGTGCCAGAATGACTGACCCCAGTGTACAAAGTCCTCACACACTGGACGCGGTTCTAAACGCGTTCTATGATTCTAAATGCTACAGCTCACTCAGGAAGAAACAAATTGTCTTGGTTACTTTTCTCTCATTGATGACACAAAATACCCAACACCCAAAATGAAGGAAGGAGAGGCTTATTTAGCTTACAGTTTGTGGAGGTTTCAGTCCATAGTTGGCTGGCTCAGAGGCAGAGTGGCACGTGGCAGAGGGCAAACTGTTCATGGCAGCAGAGCACAGCAAAAGCCACCGGCAAAAAGGGAGGAATGGCTGCAAGCAGCCTCTTTTCTTCCCTTACATTGTAAACAGCCTACTCCCACCCAGGAGGCGTGTACCTCTCACACAAGGTCCATGCCCTCCTCTTTCACAGGCCCAGGATGTGTACAAAGTAAGCACCCTGGCTTCCTGCTGAATCACTCAGCCAAACCTCTAGACTCCCCAAGTTGACACAATGTATCAACCATAACACAAATGACCTGAACAGCCCTACTTCCATTAAAGAGGATAAATCAGTGCCTAAAAATCCTCCCACAGACAGTGTCAAGCCACCCTGTGTCAATGGAATGGGACCAGCTAACTGAGGAAGAGGAGCCTCAGGGCCTACAGAATCCCCTGGGGACAGGGACGGACAGACTGCTCATCCCCTGACCCCCATCCTCAGCCACAAGAGAATACCAGCCCCATATCCATCGGGAAGATGGATAGAAATACCTTTAAACATTTTCAGCAATCACACCCCACAAAATCTAAAAAGGGCAGCATGTCATGACCAGGTGAGATTCGCCCACAAATGCAAAAGGGATTCAACACTCAGAACTCAGCCGGGCCAGTGCGCCAGCTTTTGATCAGTGCGAAAGCATGCAGGAGCCTTGGAAGGGAGCTCACCTCTGTTCTCAGCCAAAGTGAGAGACAGCAGGGGCACCTTCAACCCACTATAGGGGGTTGTCATACCCAGGAAGCATTATCCTGGATAGAAGGCGTCTGTCAAAACCTAACGTGGTGGCTGGGCACGGTGGTACACACCTGTAATCCCAGAGCTCAGGAGGCTGAGGCAGGAGGATTGCCTTGAGTTTGAGGCCAGCCTGGGCCTGAACTCCATAATGAGATCCTGTCTCAACCCCATCCCCCCAAAAAATTCTAATCTGGGGCTTAAAGGGAGAAAGACTGATTCTTTTCTCCTTAAGCTCGGCTACTGGATGGGGATGTCTCCTTTCACCACTTGCATTTCACATTTTCTAGATGTTCCAGCCAGGCAAGAATTTAAAAAAAAAGCCATTCTGAGGTGGGAGGGTCAAGGCAAACCTACAAGAGCTACTGGAATGAGGAAGCACCTGCAGGGCGCCGTGTGAGTCACACACAGGCTGGTTTTACTTGTATATTCTCATGTCAGCCATCAGAAATTGATCTGTATATTACAAATGATAAGTAGGACACGGTGGCCCACACTTGTATTTCCAGCATCCCAGGAGGCTGAGGCAGGAGGATCATCTTGAGTCTGAGGCCAGCCTAGGCTACACAGTGAACTCAAGGCCAGCCTGAACTACTTGGGGGAGATCCTGCCTCAAAAGACAAAATGAAACGAAAAAAGGAAATGAAACAGGAAAGACCCTCACGCAGCTCAGGCCATGGAAAGGACTCCGTGACAGACAAGGGAACAAGGCAGTCCTGTCGTCTGAGAAAGCTGCAGAGGCGCTGGAGGAAGGGCCTCTGCTCAGCCAGCGCACCAGAGCAGCTGGGTCTCCAAGGCAAAGACATGCAGCACAAACATTTGATGGACCCTCTGCACCGTTTAGAAAACTGCACAAGCATTGCAGTCCTAAGGATGGGCCCTGAAGAGCAAAACCTCCAGGAGAAAATCTTTCTAATCTTGGGTTTGCAAAGATTGCTGAGCACAACTCTTGCCCACGGTCTGTTACCAAAAGCCTAGACTTCATTAATGCACCTGATCCCCTTGGCTTGGGTGTGGCCCGTGGGAAAGCTCCTGGCTAGCTCGCCTGAGGCCCTGAGCTCCATCAGCGGTACCTCCAAAAAGAAAAAGAAAAAAAAAGGTTTTCACAGAACTTAGGCTTTTTCAAAACACCCCCTGCTCCTGCTGGGTACTGAAGATGCAAGCCGGGCCTTCACAATGAACTACATCCCCAGCACTTTTATCAATGTTTTCTATAGAGACAGGGTCTCGCTGACTCACTAAGTTGCCCAGGCAGGGCTCAAACTTATAATCCTCCTGCCTCAGCCTCCCAGAGTGCTGAGACAGACAAGACAGAGGTCAGAAAGCATTTGTGGTCGACTTGTCCTACGAAGAATCCTATCTAGGAAGTCCTACAACTTACCAACAATAACACAAGCAACCTCAAATGTCCTAGGGACAAAATATCCAAGCAGATGCTTCAGGAAAGGAGACATAGGGCACATGGCGTGGGCACAGGGGACTCAATCAGATGGCGAGAGGGAGGGACAGGCTGTCCAGGCCACCCCTGCCCAGAGCCTGGGGTCTGGTTAGCCCAGCACAGCTGCAGTTCCTGTGCCCACGGCCAGCAGGGCCCATCCCTGGGTGACAGACACCTTCCCTGAAGTGCAGCCAGGGGCCACCTCTGCGGCCAGGGGTGTCCTGGGTAGGGGACGCCACTGCCCACAGCAGGCAGCATCGTAACCCCAGCCCTTCTCCCTGTGCTTTTACCGAAGAATCACCAAACCCAGGCATGTCCAGCTCACTGAGCTGGAAAGAAACCAACGGAAGGAGATGGGGTGGGGGGAGTCTTGACTTTGTTTCTCTCTAAAGCTGCATGCATTTTGGCCCCCAAGAGTCACCATTTCCACGTGAAATACAAGCTCCACCAATAATCATCAGATAGAAGCGGAGCTGGGTGTGGCAATGCATACCTATAATCCTAACACCTAGGGAGGCTGAGGCAGGAGGATCCCAAATTCAAGCCCATCCTGGATAACTTAAGGAGACCCTGCCTCAAAATAAAAAGGGTCCAGAAGGTAGCTCAGGGTGAGGGTGCTGGGTTTAAGACTCAGTACTGGGAACAAAAACCAACCCAGTAACAGGATGCAAGGGGGTCAGGATGAGGGAAAAGGCCTGGGTGAGCTGGGAGATTGGGAAGGAGAGTGCCAGGGAGGAAACGTCACTGATGGCCCACAGCTTGTTATAAAGCCCAGAGACAGCTGCGCAGGACCCATCCCTGGCCCGCCCCTCAGCCCCTTGGCCCCCTTGTCCACACTGCCTTTCTGTAAACGCCCCAGCCTCAGCTCCATCTCCAGGGTCTCTGCAGGCCCTTCACTGCCACTCTCCCTCGCCCTTCCAGTCACTGCAGCCAGCACGCACCCATCGCAGCGGGCATTTCTGGGGGCCCCTCTCCCATGGGACTGCAGTGTCCTGTCCGTGTGGCCCCTGGCCTACAGGGGTACAGGGCACAGAGCAGGTGCCTGCATCTCTGCCATGGCTCTGGTCCCCCCAGGGCCGTGGCTGCCCCTGCCTGGGCATGGGGGTCAGGGCCATGACCCCTTCCCTTGAAGAAGGGGACGAGAGATGCCACGAGCACTGTACACCCATGTTTACGCAATGCAGCTCACAGTAGCTAAATGGTGGCAGTGGCCTGCAGTCCAGCCACAGATGAATGGATGGGGACAATGTCTTTACACACCATGGAGTACTACTCTGCCCCAAAGAAGGGTGAACTTAAGCCATGTGTAGGAAAGTGGATGTGCCATATGTGAACTAAATCAGACACACAGCTTAAATGTCCCACGATTTCTCTTGTATGAGAAACCCAGCTATAAACAAAGAGCAGAACAAAGGACAGAAGATAGGATGCAGACCTTTGAAAATGGGCAAGAAGCAGCCTTTGCATCTCCTTAATTCAATAAAAAAGTTGTTTGTTTTAAAGAGTGTTAAGTTAACTGGGTTTGGACCATTTCATATTTTTATTTAAAAAAGAAGCAAAATCCAACCCCAGCTTCGGGATGATTTTAAATCTCTAGATGTGTTACCAGCTAAGACCCGTGGCCTCTAACTGTCCCTGCTGTCCCTGGGGAGGGACACGGTTCTGGCAGGGAGCCAGGATGAAGTCACAGGGACAGAGACAACACAAGACCAACCCAGAACTCCAGGGCTTTTGTCTGAAAGAAGAGGAAAAAGGAGAGAAGAGAAGGAGGCCAGCACCCCACTTCTCTTGCAAAGGACATCCCCGTCTGGCAGCCCTAGTAATTCCGGCACCCAGAGGGCTGAGACCAAGGCTCAGTCCTTAGAGAAGGGAAGCAAGGGACAGCCTGGGTCTAGTAAGACGCTTCCTAGCAGGCAAGAGGAAAAGGGCTTGAGGTCAGATGGCCATTGTCCAAGAGGAGAAGCCATCTGCTTCTCGGAAAAGACAGGTGCTGCCTGGCTCCAGGCTGTCTTCACCCTGGGCCTCGGGGTCCCCCAGGGCAGTTCTTCCTGTCTCGGCTCCTCACAGCGCCCGCCGCTCTGGGCTGCCCTGGGCTCCATGGGCTTGGCGGTGGGTGGTGGCGGAGGGGCAGGCACGAGGAAGCCCCGCAAGGTCAGAGAGGTGCCGGTGAGAGGGCTGGAGGAGACAAGGGGCCATGTGAAGGTGCAGGCGGGGTCCCGTGAGGGCCGGGTGAGCGGAAGGAAGCCAGCGGCAGGATGACTTCCGAGGACTGGGGTGCTAGCTCTGCTCCTCTGGAGTACAGAGGCTGGCATCTTGGCACAGGGGACACCCTACAGGAGTCTGCATTGGTCACAGGCTGATAGAAGGGATGCTGGCAGGGGTGGGCAGAACGAAGAAGGAAAGGAGGGAAGGGAAATGAGGCAGGTGGGTGGGTGGGTGGATAGGTAGGAGGGCAGATGGCCCGACAGACAGGTGAGTGGGTAGATGGATGGATGTGTGAGCAGGTGAATGAATGGAAGGTCAGACGGATGGACGGATGGGTGTGTGGGTGGGTGGGTGGACAGGTGGGTGGCTGCAAACACTGATGCACAGGTGGGTGGTGGGGAAGATGGGTGGCTAGAATGACGACAGGCAATGGGTGGACGGACAATCAGAGACAGAGGGGTGGGTGGGCAGGTTTGGCTTGGATGGAGGGATGGGTGGGTGGGCCGGGGGCAGGGCTGACTGCCAAAGAACAGGTCAGACAAGAAGAGCCCTAGAGTCCCAGCTGGGATGGCAGGAGCCTTGATCAGAGACCTCAGCCACAGCACACTGTGCGGACAGCGGGGCAAGCATAGCGCCCACAGCGCCTGGCCACAGTACCCGGAGGCAGAGGGGCCTCATCTGGTGCCGACTGCCTTACCTGCCCCAGGGGAGCTCACACCTTTGGTGTGCTTGTCCTGGGACTCCGACAGGAAGCGCGTGATGCGGTCCGAGGGGATGGCGAAGGAGATGCCTGCCGCGACCTTGAGGGTGTTGATGCCAATGACCTCACCATCCTGGGCAGAAGGTAGGGGGAGGTCACCAGGGGCAGCCAAGGCATGGTGTCTGCAGTTCCCCTTCCCATGTCCACTCTGCCGTGGACACCCTGACCCTTACTGTGATACTCCCGGGCAGCCCCAGCTATCCCGAAAGGGTCACAGCTGCTCAGCGAGCCTCTCTCTCCCTGCTACCCTCAAGCCCTAGAGACTCACTGCTCTCCCTGAAGGCAGTTTCTGGGGTGCTCAAGGCCCTATCTTGCTCCCTACCCCCAGCTCTCTGCCCCGAAGAAACAGTTCCCACTGGAGCCAGGGCCCCCTTCTGCTGGCTGAGAGGGAAGAGACAGCAGCCCCCCAGGTACGCCTTCCTCCTGCAAGACAGGCAAAAGGTCAGGGCGGGCCCACAGCACCCACTCCCACCCTGCCCTTCATGGCCCTGTCCGTCACAGCCCTGCACAGCACTGCCCCTCCCTGACCTCAGTAGAGAAGGAGCCCTTCCCAGGCTGGCATGTACCCCAACCTGCACCCTGGCCACAGCAAGAGGTTCATGGCCTTGGGGAGGGGAGCCTTGGACAGGCACCAGTGTCCTCCTGGTCCCTGAGGCTCTTGAGGTAGGAGGCCAGTCTAGCAGAGGACCCAGGGGGCTGAGGCTCTGGGCCCAGCCTCAGCCTGTTTCCCCAGCCCCACCACCAGGGTGACACACAGCGGCCCCTGGTTCTGGCTGCCTGGGTGTAGGATGAAGCCTCGCCCTGCACAGGTGGCCCCAGGCCCATCTGGACAGTGCCACCAGCCACCCCCAACACTCAGTCTGGCTTCTGCAGTGACAGTGCCTGCCTGTGCCACAGTGGCCCCTTATTATACCCTCCTGGGACCCCTCTGCCTCCAGGAAGCCCTTCCTGCACACATCAGCCTACGGGCCTCCAGCATCCCTCCAGAGCCAGTCACGTTGCCCATGCGGCTCTTGGGTGTGTCCCCTCCAGGACAAGCCCTCCTGAGCCCAGGACTTCACCTGAATTGTGCTAAACTCCCTGCTTTATTCCAGGAAAACCTCACCTAAGTGAGGAGCCTGGCTTTGGGGCCAGAACTGGGGGCAGTGACTGAGGAAGGGGGACAGAGGGATTGTAGATGCCCTCTCATCTCCACAGAGGCCCAGAGCCTGGCGGCCGGGACAATCTTCCCCATTCAGCCCACTGTGGGCTCTGGGGGCTCTGTCCACAGGAGTCCTTGTTCTTGACAGTGGCATCGTCCCGAGGAGCCCAGGCAGTACATGCAGCCCCCCACAGCCCCAAGGCTTGGCCGACAGCCTCTAGGGCTGTACTGGGGGGCCTGTCCCCCCTTTGAGGCTGTGCTTGTGTGACCAGAGCCCCAGAAACTAGAGACTCTGGCTCTAGGAGACACTCACCAGGTTCACCAGGGGTCCCCCGGAGTTTCCGTACTGTAAGAAAACAGGGTGTCAGCTGTGCCCCTGGCCCCTGCAGGTCTCCAGCTCTGGCTCTAGCCAGGGACAAGATGCGCCCAGCCCCACCTCATGGAGAAAAGCAGGGGCCAGTGCACAGTGTGAGGTTGGGGCCTGAGCTACGAGGGCTGCATGGCCCAGCCTCGCGCTTTGCCGCCTTTGCCACTGGGCGGTACCCGCCAGGCACATGCAGCGTGGGGCAGTGTGCTCCTGCTATCCAGGGCTGTACAGAGACTGGCAGTCCTAGCATCATGAATCACAGTAGGCACAAAGGTCATGCAAGGGTGTCTGGGCTGAGCTCCGTGAAGGCTTGGGGTGGTGGCAGAACTCTGACTCAGGGAAAAGCCAGCCGTGCGGGAAGACCTTTCTAGCTGGTGGGTGTGTTGGGCGATAGGTCTGGGGACAGGGAGCAACCTCGAGGTTTGGGGCATGGACAGCAGGCCCCCACCGGGACTCACGTTGATGATGGCATCCGTCTGGATGTAGTCCATGTCTGAGTCTCGCAGGCCCAGCTCCTTGCCATCCCGCTGGGCACTGCTGACGATGCCTGTGGTCACCGTGTTCTGCAGGGCAAAGGGGCTGCCGATGGCCACCACAAACTCGCCGGGCCGCAGGTCTGCTGAGTTGCCCAGCAGCAGCACTGGGAGCTTCTTCTGAGGAGGGAGGATGCAGAGTGGGCTCAGGGGACCCAGAATCCCGGCTGAGCAAGCTCCTGTATGGCCAACGCCCCGGGGATCACACCCGTGTCACCTGCCCAGTTCTGGCTCTCAGCTGTGACAGAAGCTGTCCCTACCTATTAGTGCCACTCACCTTGGGGTGGATCTTGATTGTGGCGATGTCAGACTTCTTGTCAATGTGTTTGATGGTGGCCTCGTAGGAGTCTCCGTTCTGCAGCTGCACCTTGAGCTGCTGCCGGCCCGAGACGGCCTTGTTGCTGGACACCACGTGAGCGTTGGTGACAATCAAACCAGCTTCCGACACAATGAAGCCAGAGCCACTGGACTGGGGCACGTTGCGGCCGAACAGGGGGTGTCTGCAGGGGGCGGGCAGGACAGAGTTCAGGGGGGTGCCTCAGATTGGGGGAGTAGGTACCGGGATGAGGGACACACATTCGTGGGGGCTCGGGGACCACTTCCTGGCCATAAACAGGTGACATCATCACTGCAATGTGCTGCAGTGACCCAACATCCGAGGATGGTCAGACTCTCTGACCCACAGCAGGCACTGACCGGGGGAAGCCCAGCAGGCAACTAGGATCCTGACCTTTGGGCCCAGCCCAGCCCAGGGCCTCATACAGCACAGGCATGAGGCTTCGAGGCTGGTAAGCAGAAATGAGTAGGGAAAGGGGCTGGGAGGCCAGCAGCGTGCGGGAGAGGAAAACCCTGCGGGTGGAGTGTCCAGCATGGGGCAGGGACAGGATGGTCTCTGCAAAGTATGGAGCTGTCATCTGACCTGGCAGGACCAGGGACAACAGCTGGCTCCCTGAACTCTCCCTCGGAGCCAGGCATGAGTTCCCTGGGTGCAGGAATGTGAGCCGCGGCTGTGTCCCCCAAATCATGCCCAAGGCCTAACCCTCAGCCATGTGTGGAGTTCATCTGGGAGCAGGGTCTTGGCAGAAGTTACCGTGGTGCTGTGCTGGGCTCCACATCTGGGGAGTAGCGGCCTCCCCTTAGGGAGGCTCAGGCCCACGCACAGGGTGCGGGCCACTGGAGGCGCGTGTCACGGCGTATCTACAGGCAAGGGAGCCCCAAGGGTGGCCAGGCGCCCCGAGCAGCTGGGGGAGGCCTGGAACGGACTGGCCTTTGAACCCCTGCAAGGCTGGCCTTTCAGGCATCCCGGCCTTGGCTTTTAGCCCCCAGAACTGGGAGACAGTGTGATTCTGCTGTTGAGGCCCCGGGACGGGCAGGGGACGGGGGTCCCTGTCCTTGGTCTCTGGTCTCTTTAAGGGAGGGGAAACTGAAGCCCAGAGAAACTGAATCCCTTGTCTGGGCCAGGCAGGAGGCACAGGGTAGAGCGAGGCTCTGCAGACAGGCACCACTACTCAGCTCCTCTGCGTGACGATCCCAGTGTCTGTCCCAGAGGCCTGCAGGGTCCACTGTGCCTGGTATGAGAGGGCTGAGGGGACCTGCGGCCTCCATGCCCACACCTGGGTCAGGTCACTCCAAGAGGCTCCTGTGCTGGGCTGGCCTCGCCCACCTTAGATTGTCATCTCTAGGCTGAGAAGTGATATTGTCACTGGCCAAGCAGTCCGTGATTAGCTGGCTCAGGGCTGGTGTCCCAGGCCTTCTGGGGAGAGGCTGCCGGTGACCCCACAACCAAAAGGCTGGGGACATGCCACTTAGTGCAGCCAGTGGTAATTTCCTCAGGAAATTACACATCTCAGGAGATGAGAGCCTGAGGGAGGGCAGGGAGGGATCACCAGGGTGCAGGGGTGCGCTTGGCTCCGGGGCAGGAGCCCCTGTCTACCCTGCATGGCCCCCAAGGGTCTGGGGTTCTTTAGACCCTGACTTCCACCTCCAGAAAGCGGGTACCACACAGCCATCTCCAAGGATCATGGGAGACGCAGTTATGAACCAAGGAACAGGAGGGGCCCTGGGACGCCAGGGTTCCCCTGGGGGTTGAGTCTCGGTGAGCCTGGCTCCCCCATCTGCAGTGGGCCTCCTTGGGCTGCAGCAGGTACTGGAGGGACCCCCTGTGTGAGATGTGGGCTCGGTTCTAAGGGGCAGTGGCACCCAGGAACAAGGAAGCCCTGAGCTGGACCCAGCACCCTCTTGGGGCCAAGCAAAGGAGCCGGGCAGCCGGGCTCCCGATCCCAATCAGCAGCAGCGGGCACCCTCCCATCAGATGCCTGCTCACCTCTGCTGCTGGCTGGGTCCACACCCAGGGCCTCGGGGTAGGAAAGGCACTAAGAAGATGGGACCTGGAGCAGCTCACACCTCCTGCCTGCACTTTTGGGGTCTCGGTCAAGGTGGGAAGAGACCAGGACCCACGTGAGCCACGAGTCCTGCAGGCCCGTGTGTTCTGGCTCAGACAAACCTGGGCACGGGGACGTGGAGCGGGCACCTGACACCCTGAGAAGTCACAGGGGACCTGTGGGGAAGACAGGGACCCCACGCACCTCAGGAAGAGCTCGATGTGGACCACGGCAGGTGCGATCTTCTCCACCACATCAGCAATGAAGTTGAACTTGTACCGCGGGCTGCTCACCTGGTGGAGACCTGCGCTAGCCAGAAGAACCAGGCGTGTGAGGGGCTAAGCCCTGGAAAGCTCCACACCACTCGAGAAGGGGGTTCCTTCCCCTGAGGAAACGGCCACAGTGGGCCTGGTCTTACTGCCCTGCTGCAGACTCAGAGGCCAGAACTCAAGCCCCAGGATGTGCAGCAGACCCACAGGGCACTGGGGTCAGGATGCCTGGGCCTTTGCCCACCCTCACAGGACAGCCACACCTCTCCTCATGGCTCTGGCGGAGGCAGTGAGCCCCAGGGCGGATGCGGGTACTATGTAGGCCCAGTGGGACCCCTGCGCCTGACCACAGTGCAGCCCCTCCAGGCTGGCTGGGTGGCCTTGATGTGGCCAGCTCCCCCACATCCGTCCTCCTGGCCTCAGCCCAGCCCTACAGCGTTGGTCCCCAGCACGGCTGTGCCCAGAGCCCTGGGAGCTGCCATCTGGCATGTACTCTGTTCAGGCTTGGGAGAGCACATGCTGCACACCGTGGGATTGGTAGGGTGTGGCCACCCCCAGCTCAGCAGTTTCTGGCAAATCATCTACCCTCTCTGGGCTTTGACCACCTTTGGAAAACTGGCCTGGGCACCCTTCCTGGGCCTGTGGGAATGGGGTGCCTGTGTGACTTGCAGATGGAAGCTCCTGCACAGGGGACACACCTGGAGACTGTGGTGGTCACCTCACGCCAGCCTCTAGGCACTGGCCAGCCTGAAGCAAAGGCCACTGTCTGGGTGGCTGTGGGCAGGCTGGGAGGCACCCACGCCTGAGGTCTATACTGGAGAAGGAAACTCCAGCACAGGGTTTGGAGGCCACAGGGGTGACCACTCCATGCTCAGAACTCCCTGCGCTCCAACTTCCCTGCCTCCCAAAACCTCAGAGCGGGCACTGGGTCCTCACACACTGTGCCAGGCCTGTCTCCCCTGAACCCCGCCTTACAGTCCTGGGGCTCAGGCACCCTGCCCGGCCCTGACAGGAAGGAGGAAGCTACCTCCGCTGCCCAGCAAGGCTGTATGCAACGCCCCCCATGCCCACACTGACAGTTCTCAACCCCCGGGGGCCTGAAGGATCTGAAACTTGGCCTCACTCACTCCACATGCTGTGCCAGGACAGGTGTCCAGAGACTCCGGGAGGGTCACAGAGGACAGGGGTCCAGGGGCATCACCTTCCCAGGGTGGCCTCCCTCCACCACTGTGCCCATCCTGCTCCTCCATGGACAGGGCCTGGCCTCCCCATGTGGCACCTGTGATTGCCTTCCGCATGGTGGCAGGACACAGAGGACCGCTGTGCTGAGGGACAGGCGAGCAACCACTGGGGCTGGCCCAGCACATCCAAGGAGCGGAGCTGGGGAGCCGGGAGTAGGGTGGGATACAGAGATGCTGACCAGGCCTGGCACAGGGGCCCTCAGTCTGGCCCAAAGGCCTCTGAGGATGCCACAGTGACCACGACAGAAGGCATCCTGCTCAATGGGACCGGCTGCTTCATGGTGACTTCAGCAGGGAGGAGGACACCTCTGTCCGGCCTACCCGGCCCCCAGGGGACCTCGCAGCCACAGCAGGCCCTGGGACCATCCACTTGGCTGGAGTCTGGGGGACCGGCCCACCCTCGCTCTGTACTCGGTGACCTCTGGAAAACATCTGGCGGGACACGGAAGGCACATAGGCGGGCACTCGGGGAGGGGGCGTAGGCAGAGCACTTTTCCCTTCGTCTCAGATGCCTGAGCTTCTGCCATAGGTCGGTCACATACAGACAGAGCTGAGAATAATGAGCTGAGGGGGGTGCTGAGGACAGTCTGGTCTCTGTCCCCAGCAGTACAGGGCAGGCAGGGGCCTGTGCTGGGCTTCTCCTGGCCTGGCACAGGGTTGAGCCACAGATCAGGCACCAAGCGGGTCAGCCTTAAAATTCCAAGTAGTGGCAGGGGCCCATTTTATAGCCAGGGTAACTGAGGCCAGGAGGCCAGCATCCTTTTCAGGGACAGCAGGCCCGGCCGTGGCCCAGGTCAGGGGACAGGGCGCCTGAGGACCCTGCAGGCCCAGCCAGGCTGGCCCTTTAAGTCGGCCCCCACAGATGAGTCAGTGGTGAGTCAGGGCGGGCCAGGGCTGGGAAGCAGACCGTGTTTATTTGGGTTTGGAGAACCCCGCCTCCACACCGTGAGGCCAAGGCTCTGAAGTCAACAGATTCAGCCGTGGCTGTTGTATTTTGTATTTTTTTTCAAAAACAAACTAAAACGGAATCTAAAGGCTCTGGCGGTTTGGTCAGGAGAACTTGACACAGAGCAGAGCAATGAGGCCAGGTGTCCAGCGGTGTCTCCTTGGGAGGGGGCAGGGCCCTGGCTGAGGTCCACATGCCACAGAACAGATAGGGAAACCGAGGCCCACAGTGGGAGCATGAGTAAGCAGATACTGCAGGGCCACCCTGGACAGCTGCAGAGGTTGTGCACTACACAACAAAGAGCAGCCTGGCCTGTGTCCCTTGTCCTGCAGTGCTCAACCTGCAGAACTGTACGCAGCAGTCCCTCCAGTTCAGGGCTGAACTGCAGTTCTGTTCCCCACATTGGGCTACTCAGGCAAGAGTTCCCACCCTGCCGGTTCCGCGTAAGGCCTCACAAGTTGCCTAGCTGCTGCGCCCCCGATTTCCTTATTTGCAACAAGAATGGCAGAGGGCCCTGGCTCACAGGTCCCTGGCAGGGAGTGAGATGATGATTTTAAAGTGCTATGTGTGGCACCAGGATGGTACACATGTACTTCAACCCTGGTGAGCGTGTGGGAGGGAGTAGCCCTGGCCCTGGACCACCCCAATGTTGTGCTGAGATCCAAGGGTCACCTGGCTGGATGGTCAGGCAGGAGGGCTTCCTGGAGGAGAGGGTTGGGCCTGCATGAGGCCTGGCTGGCCCAGGGCTCCACACTACCCAAGGCGGCTGGCGGGGGTCTCTTGCCCTGCGGGGTAGATGTGGGAATGGGCAGTGAAGCCAGGCTGGATACAAGCCTATGCCGGGCTGGGACCGGCTCTCCAGAGGCCAGGCGAGGCCCAGTGTGGGGCAGGCGGTGCCTGGGTTGGGGTGGAGAGGCCTGGCTGTGTGCCTGGGGCGGGTCCCTCGACCCCTCTGGGCCGTTTCCTTGCAGCCTGTGTAACTGCTGATTCCTGCCTGAAGAACAGTGGCAAGAATTGATGAGATCACTGTGCTGGGCGACGCTCTGTCACTGCAACCCCGTGACCCCGGGATATGAAAGGGGCACCCCTGTGTCAGGCCCAGGCCACCGCCCTCCCACCCCTGAGCAGGCCCTGGCCCGAGACAGCAGCACCACTACCATGGGAGACACAGCCATAGTGGGCCGACACTCACAGCGGGAATGGGGTTCACAGGAGACAGGGAGGAAGGGCCAGGCACCTGGATGTCGAGCGGGACAGCTGCTGGGGCTGCAGGACCCAGGGCCGACCATGAGTCTCACTGCCTCTGCTGGCTGGCCTAGCCAGGTCCACGGTCGTGGTCGGCGTGGCACGCACAGGCTGTGTCTGCCACCACAAGGACTGGACTTGAGGACCTCATTCCCGCCTCCGCCCTCCCCAGCGTCCTCATCAGACCATGTGGGGAGGCCTGTCCTCCAGGGTCCTCGGCCTTGTGGGTCACGGCCAGGGCCCTGCCCTGTCCTGGAGCAGAGGCTGCACCTGTGACACTGGATGCCTGCACCAAGTGCACCCAACACCCCACGCCCCACCACCACAGCACTCTGATCGACACTGTCCCCAAGCCCGCCCTCCTTGGACGTCACACCCTTGTCCACCTTCATGGGCGACACCCCAGCTGTTCTGGGACCGGAGTTGCCCCTGGCGCCCCTCACTGAGGGCCATCGTGCACCTGGCACACCTCCTCCCCAGCGCCTGCATGTCTAACCCGCACACCACACCGGCCCCCCCCACAGACCTCTCCAGGGCTTCCAGTTGCCACCTCCAGAAGCCCGCCCTGATCTCCTCTGCCCCATCCTCAAAGTGGTTTCCTCTGTCTGGCTTCTCCCTGTGGTCCTCTGTCGCCATGCCCCAGATCAGGGGCTCTGCTGGCCATAGGGCGAGCCCTCCTGGACCTTATGCTCTCTCGCTGGGCTCTAGCCCCCACACCTGGCAGCTGGGCTGCCATCAGGTGGCCACTTTGCCCTGCTCTGGGCCTCAAGTGTGCCAGGCACCACAGCTGCCCAGGTGGAGGGAACATGGGGCACATCTGCACCCTGTGCAGTCTGGGCCTCTGGACATGTGCAGCCTCGGAAGCTGCTCTGAGGGTCAGACATCAAAGCCCAGGCTCTTCAGTGAACAACACGGACAATGCTGCAAGACCTAACCACCCCAGCTGGCCCCAGGCACTGGACTCGGCACACGTCTGCGGGCTCACGCTAGGGGAGGAGGGAGCCTTCCCCATGCAGACCCGGTGTCACCCTAACAGCCACCCCACTGTGAGGCCACCCGGCCTGAATGTGAAGGACACAGGGGGGCTCAGAACCAGGCTCCATGAGGCTCAGCATCTGGGCTGGATGCAGAGATGGGAAACAGGCCAAGGAAGAATCATGCAAGCTCTGCCAATAGGCTGGTGAGGGCCAACCTGGGTGCCATGGCAGGGAAGGTAGCCCAGGGTCGGGGGCATCTCAGCAGGGGCAAAAAGAGGGATATAGACAGTGGGCACAGTGTGTGCAAAGGCCCTGGGGCCAGAGGGAGACTGGTATGGCCAGAGCTCAAGAATCTATAGGTGGCATGACATGGCACACTGGGCAGCAGCACAGGGCCTCCAAAGTGTGGGGAGCCCTGGAGGGGGTCCTGATGGTGCCAAGCAGGACAGGTTGCCAGGGCCAGTCCAGCTACTGGGTAAGAAGTAATGATGGGGGGGGAAGAGGAGGTCAGAGAGGATTGGGGTTGGAGACCTCACTGTGACCCCAGCAATACCTCGAGTCCCTAGCACCAGGCCACTCCCTGAGGTTGAGAAGGGGACTAGCCTGACCCATGCATGTCAGGGAGCAGGAGGAGCTGGGCTCCATGGGGGGTGCAGCAACACCCAGCACGATGGCACCTCACACACTGCAAGGGGGATCATCGTCCTGCGACTTCCACTGTGCCCTGGGCTGGAGTGCCCAAGACCACTGCACAGGCCGTGGGACCTGCCTGGAGTGCCCCTAAAGACAGCCAGGGTCCCAGAGGGCACAGCTTCCAACGCCAGCCAAGCCCCAGCCTGGCCAGGTAGCCTCAGCCCCATGCGTCACCCCCACCAGAGCATCGGGGGTCCGAGAAGGGACCAGTGCAGGGAGGATGCTGCAGCCCTGTGGCAGCCTGAGTGTAAGGTCCTTGTACCACAGGAGACAGTGGCTGGGCTGCCCATGGTCCATGTGACCGGTACTCTGGGGTGGGCAGCAGCCCTGCGGAGCCCTTTGAGGACAGATGGCCAGGAGTCTGGGTCAGGGATCCACTTGCCCTCCCTTGGCCCTGGCTCCCTGAGGTCTCTCCACTCTTGAGCCCTGGTGGAGGCAAGCACCAGGGGACCCTGTGCCTCCAACTCTGCTCTGCTAGGACACCCCCCAGGAGTCCCATGCACAGGGACTTCAGTGCCCCCAGACTCCCTTCCTCTACCTGTCTGCTCATCAGGCCCATGTGTCAGCCCAAGGATGCACCCTTTATCAGTCAAGCACAAGGACTTTGACAACTACCTGCCTGCAGCCTCTTGCCCTGCCTGGCCTGGAGCTCCATTCAGGTAGTGTCTGCCATCTGAGGGCCAGTGCCAGGCTACTCTGGCCCCTCTGCCGCTCAGAGCACAGTGCCAAGCCCCAGGCTGGATGGGCCAGCCAGCAGGGTGCCACCCCCACATCCAGCAGTACCATGTTGTCCTGCCTCAGCTCCTGGGCACAGCCTGAGGCCCTTCACCCTGCTCTGGACTGCACCCATGTGGAGATGCAGTTGGGAAGCTCTGACCCACAGGATGGGGCAGCCACTCATTGTCCTGAGCCTGCCCCACTCAGGCATGTGTCCCCAAATCCCCACACCAGCCTGGCCTCTCCAGCTCAGCTCACGACATATGGCAAAGCCTCCAAGACCTCCACCACTGCAGAGCGCTTTTCCCTACACCACCTGGAGAACCCCTCTGGGTTTCCAGCCCTCTAGGCGGTCCCTGAACCCAGAGGTACTCCCAGGCTCTGCAGAGCCCTTCATATTGCTGAGTAGCCTCCATTCAGCTGCAGGCACTGGGGCCCTCATATGTCGCCCTGACCAGGGGCCAAACACTGGCCTCGGCCAAGACTCTGCCTTCCTAAGTGGCCCTTCAAACAAGGACAGGCAGAGTCCTCCACGTGGAGATCTGTTCATGGCCAGAAGCAGCCACCATCACTCAGCACGGCTGTCCAGGGATTCAGATTCCCACAGCCTCTCCCGGTAGGGCCCAGCAATTCAGGGCCCCCACTGGCTGCTCCCAAAAGGCCCCCCAGAGACCACGTCCTAGCCCCAGGTGGGAAGCGAGAAAACACTATGCCGCTGCCAGTGCAAGAGATGCAGCGTGACTCCGGGAAAGCCAGCCTCCAGCCCTGCCCTGACCGAGGGAGGACGGAGTACTGGGAGTTCCCGGGAGCCTGAGCCGAGGAGCCCTGGGGCCGCCAGGCATCCAGATGCCAGCGTGCTAGCACCAGCGTTTTGCTGGCCAAGGGTCAACATTTACGGTCATGGCCTTCATTTCTGCACCCGGGGTCCCGAGGGCCAGATGCACATTTTCAGAGCAACCCTGGAGCTCCGTCCTTCCCGGGCCCTCAATGTCCCCAGCCCCCGTCCCCCGGGGATGCTTACCCGAGGGGCAGGCGCCCTTCTGCAGCACGCGCACCGGCGTCCCTGACAGCTGCAGCGCGCGGCGGCTGGCGGCCTGCAGGGCACACACGCTGGCGTGGGTGCGGCCGTCCGTGCCACACACCGGGCTGGCCCAGCGGCAGCGGCACACACCGCGCGTGCACTCCAGGCTCTCCCCGCACGGCGCATCCTGCGAGCGGCCGCAGGGCTCGCCCTCGCCGGCGGCGCACACCAGGCAACAACTGCAGGCGTCAGGCACATAGCCGCCGGGGCAGAGCGGGCTCGGGCAGCGCGACACGTCGCAGCGCGCGGGGCAAGGCGTCGCTGGGGGATCCCGGGCCCTCGCCAGAGCGAGCAGCGCGGCCGCGAGCAGGGCGCGGGCGTGCATGGCGAGGACGTCGACGCGAGGACTCCGGGACGGCGGGGACGCGGGGACTCGGGGACTGCAGGCGCGGAGGGCGCGGGGCTCAGGAGGGCGCGTGGCTCAGGAAGGCGCGTGCCCGGAGCGCAGGGCCATAGTTCAAGCAGGGGATGGGACGCACTAGCTGGCTCGCCGGTCTGTGGGCGGCAGGCCCCACCGCCTTTAAAGGCAAAGGCCCAGCCCAACTAGTTGGAAGGGGCGGCCCGGCCCCGCCCCCGGTTACGGCCCCGCCTCGAGGCCCCCGGTGGCCTGGGGCGGGGCGCAGGGGTGCAGAACGCGCTGGAGGCCCTGTGGGTGGGCTATGGGCATGGGGACCTGTAAGGACCACCTCAGGCTCCCCTTTGCAGTCAAATGCTCTACCACTGAGCTATACCCCCTCAGGCTCCCCTTTGAAATGGAGTCCAGAGGGCATCCAATCCCTTCCCTAGCCTGCATCCTCTGCTCCTTAGCCGTCGCCCCCTTAGCAGGGGATCCTGGCAAGGCATGCGCACAGCAGGGCAGACCCCTGTCTCCTGGAATCTCCCAGGCTGGAGAAAGCCTGTGCACCGACTCCCTGGCTGGTGTCAGGATTCCAGACTCTGTGGCTCTGGGAGTTGCCTCAGTTTCTCCTTCCATAAGGAGGATTTCGTGGCACATCCCACTTCTCAGGGATGCTGGAAACATGCGGCGGATGCTGCCCCTGACCCTCGGGACTGGTGGCACAGGGAGCCCCCACAAGTGGAAGCTGGTTCTGTTCCCATGGTTCCACGTGCATTCAAGGGCCATCTCAGACCCAGGGCCAGGACAGTGCGCAGCCCATGCCAGGGACTGCAGGCTGCCTTGATGAGGCTTCGGGGCAGAGGGGGCAGTGGACCCCTTTAGAGGTGACCTGAGGGCATGAGGAATCGAGTGTGGCCATGGTGGGTAAGACTAGCCACCACCTGGTCTGAGCCCCACACAAAAGCCCAACACCATGTCCTACAGGGAAGCCTGTGTGGCCCTTAAAGACACATGACAGATGGCACGAGTGCAGAGGGGGCACTGCCATGACATGGATGTGAGGATATTTGGAGGATTCAGGTGATGCTGAAAGCCAAGGCGGTCAGTGTGTGGATGAATGGCCAGCTCCAGGGTGGGCTGTGTGTGGAGATGTCCAGTGTTACCAGGCAAGGGGCACTGGGAGACCCTCTACCTCCCTTGGGACTATGTCCCAAGTAGGCTCAGACCTGCTTCACTACAGAAGGGTTCAATCAGAGCCTGTAAGAGTGAACCTTTTTCATCCAAGTTTATGGACACTGAGTTAGGGTGGAGGGGCGCTGGGGTGACAGGTGTGGGGCTAGGGTTACAGAGGCCTGAGCTCTGCCGAGGAGGTGGGTGGGGGAGCGGCCTGTGAGGCAGCAGTGTCTGAGGGACAGGGAGGAGGGAGTGGGTGGAGACCCCCAGTATGAGCACCTGAGGGCCCCAGAGATGGGAGACCAGGAGCACAGGGTGCAGGGCTACGAGGAGTTGTGGTGGGCAGGGCTTCCCCATCCGAGCCCTCCACACGGAGATAGCGTCCAGGCCTCTGAAGGTGTTCAGGTGCTTTGCCTGGAATAACCCAGAGTGCCGAGGGTTGGGGACCTCGTGCCCGGCCTGGGCTGGGTGGCCTTGGTCCTGGCCTGGGCTGCTTGCTCCATCTCTGTAGAGTGGATATGGGCCCTGTCCCTCCGCTGAGTGTGTTAGGTGGGGACCTGTGGCTCAGGGCCTGGGGACCTACTACCCTGAGTACGCTGGCCCTGGAGGCCCCGCTCACATCCTGGGAGTCTCCGGGGCGTAGACAGTCAGAGACTTGGGAGAACAAAGCACTCTTTTCCTCTAAACTTTTCATTCACTAGCAGGTGGGGAAGCTGAACCCAGAGGAAGCTGAATCTGTGCAGCCCCCACAGTCTGCAGCTGGGTGCAGCCTTCATCCCAGCTCTGCAGGCTTCGGGCCTCTCAGGTGGGGCAGGGGCTGCTCATTAGGACCTTCGAAGGCTCCCGTGCAGCTGCCCTGTGTCTGGCCAAGCTGCGGACTGCTCTGCCCCCTGGGCCCCCATCCAACTTCTGCAGCTGCTCTGCCAAACGGGCATTTAGTTCCCTCCTGTTGGCTCAGGAGCTGCAGACGCCAGAGACCTAGCAGCCAGCGCCCCCTGCTGCTGCAGCCCCTCACTGCCGCTGCCGCCAGGACGTCTCCTTCCCGCCTGTCACCGGCACTGGCAAGCTCTCCAGACCCCTCCCGTGACTCTCGCTGAGGGTGGACATCACCCTGGGTGAAGTCACAGCTCGCTTCCCTTTGGGGACCTGGTCGACATCTGGTCCCTGCCCCGCCTGTGATAAGACTCCCAGCCACGTTAGCGGGTGACTCAGAGACTGGGCCGGCTCCGCAGCCTTCCCGTGCTGGGTGGATGGCTCCTTCTGTCCTGCTGCGTGGGGCCCCTCCTCCTGCACCCCTCCTGGCCCCTGCCCTGCTGCCCCTGCCTGCGGCGGGCACAGGGACACAAGCACGACAGCTGGTGCTTGTCATTACCTTGGCAGTAAGGCAGCAGGATACAGAGAGGCAGGTGACGTGCCCTGGTCATACAGCTGGCTCTGCACTGGAGGAGCAGGACCAGGACCAGGCACCATGCCTCTGGGCTCCCTCGCTAGGACCTGAGCAGAGAGACTGAGGCAGAAGGAAGCAGGCGCAGAGCAGGGGCCTGGGAGCCGAGCAGCAGCAGGGCAGAATGGTGCAGCACCCCAGCCATGTGTGGGTGGCCTCCCAGGAGGGCGATGTGGGTGCCAGAGGGACCTGAGACAGCATCTCAGCTCCAAGGGCCAGGCAGCCCAACTCAAACCGTCTTCAAAACAGCATTGGCTATGGCCCTCCTGACAGTCAGTTCTGGGTGGGCCGGCTGCAGGTGTGGCCTGATCCAGGCGCTCAGAGTCCTTGGCCCATTGGGTGCTGGTTATATCTGAGGACTCAGACCCCCCACTCTCCAGGGGGCACTCCTTACAGCTCCAGCAGGGGGCACTGTAGCACTGGCCGTGGCACTGGCTATGACACTGACAGGGCTGTGGCCTTCACTCCAGCTGTGGTCTCCTCTGGCCAGGAAGCTGTTGTCTGAGACTTGGCAGGTGGGAGATGTGTGGTGACTAGGACCAGGAGGCCAGGATGTCCCTCTACAGCCTCCTGACAGGGCCAGCCAACCTCTGGACACACACTGGTGACGGGAAGCTCACTACCCCCAAGACCGTCATTTCAGTGCTTGGACCCTCTCCTTTCCTGGAGCTACACCCTCTCCTGTCACCCCCGTCCTGAGGGCTCAGAGGAGAGGTCAATCCATAGACATCTGAGCTGGCCCCCAAACTCTCAGCTCCCAAGGTGCCCTTGTGCCTGATTCTTGTCTCACGAGAACATGAACAGAATGATTTTTTCCTAAGGTTCCTAAGTGTCCCTGGGTGCAGTTGGCAGAATTCTAGGGCAGGCCCAAGTCCTGGCCTTCAGTCCCTGTGCACAACCCCTGGAATCGCCTCCACTGGGATAGGTGGGCCTAGCCTAATCAGGTAAGTCCTTCAGAAGGACCAGGTCCTTTGCCGGGGGGAGAGGAACAGTGTGTGAGAGGTTAGAAGGGTGGCGTGCAGGGGACCAAGAGGCTAGGCAGGGACTCACTGAGATTTGGGGCCACTGGCTCTGACCCAGGAGTTCATGCTCTGCCCAGCTCCTGTGGGTCCCACACCCATTTTACAGCAGGGAAACAGGCCTGTGAAGGGGGACTGGGGAGCTGAGACCACCACACTGACTGGTAATCAGAGGCTGCCTTGGCTGAACCTCTGCAGTGCATCAGGTGTGAACCATTGGCGTGGAGTTCTCACAGCCTCAGAACATGTGCCACAGTCACGTGCCAGTCTCTGTCACGGACAGTGGCTCAGAGATACAGCCATGGCACCCCGGGCGGCCACCGACACCTAAGCCTTGGGAGAGACCTAGGTGCATCGGGCCCCAAGCCAGGGATCCCTGTCCTGCCAGCTTTGCTGGGGTGATCCTGGCCCAGACCCTGGGCGCTCTTGCTCTACGGCTCTGACCCTCAGTTTCCTCTTTATGATTGATTGCTTGATGGATTGGTTTCCTGAGACAGTATCTTACTGTGTAGCCCAGGCTGGTCTCGAACTCATGGTGATCCTCCTGCCTCAGCCTCCCAAATTCTGGGGTTACAGGTATGTGCCACCACACCCAGCTTCCTCCCCTTCAAGACACTCTCCACTGCTGCCAGGGGACCAGCAAGCAAAAGGTGAACAAACAGGCCACCCCACAGCCCCTCTGCCCTGATGCCCCCACTCTGAGACACCCTGCGGCACACATCCCGGCACCCTGGGCTCTTCCCAGAGAGGTCCCCAGCCACCTCTCTTCCCCCCCTCTGCCCCTCGCTCCAGCCAGCCCCACCACCTCCAGCGGTTCCCAGGCTGCTCTCTGCAGGGACTTCCTCCCGCCCCCATCCCGTCTCCCTTCCTGTGGGAACTTCCTCCCGCTCTGCCCCTCCACCCAACGAGCCCACCTCCCAGGTCTTGGTCTCCCCTGCACACCCCCCTGCTTTCAGATCAGCTTTCCCGAGAGAACACTGTCACACACTGTGGTGTGCAGGGCAGAGGTGTTGGCATGGTCACGGCTCTGCAGCCATCACCACACTTAACTTCCGACCAACTCTATCATCCTCAAAGAAGCCCCATTCTTGTGAGTGTCACCCACACCTTCCTGGGCCCGGCAACCTCTCCTCTGTGCTCAGTGCCCATGCTGATTCCGGGTATTGCATATGGAGGAAGTACATGGTCCTTGGTGTCTGGCCTTTTCTAAGGTTCATACATGTTTAGTAGGAATCAGGACTCCATTCCTTTTTGTGGTTGAGTAATATTTCACTGTGTGGGTAGACCACATTCTGCTCCTCAGTCTGTGGACATTTGGGTTGTTTTCACCTTCTGGCTGTTGGAAACAGTGCTCTAGGGGAAAGTGTGCAGCTTTTTGTGTGGACATTGTTTTCAGTTCTGAATACATACTTGGAGTGGAATTGCTGGGTCACGTGTGACTCCTTACAACCACTGGGGAAGCTGCCAGCTGTTTTCCACAGTGCCTCTGGCAGTTTGCCTTTCCGCTAGCGATGCATTATGGGTATCTTATTTCCTCACCCTCTCACTGACTCTTGTTATTTCCCGTTTTAAGAAGTATTGTCCCTGCCCTTCTAATAGCTGCGGTGTGGTGTCTGGTGGGGGCTCTGGTTTGTACTTCCTGATGGCTGACACTGCTGGGCATCTTCTGTGTGCTTATTGGCCACTTGTGGATCTGTGTTGAAGAAGTATTTGCTGAGATCCTTTGTCTCCCAGTTGTTATGTGCATTTTTATTGAGTTGGAAGAACTCTTTGTATATGCTGGATAAAAGTCCTTGCCAAGTATATGAACTGGAAATAACTTATCCCAGTCTACGGGTTTCCTTCCACTTTTCTTCCCGAAGCAGAAGTGTTTTGTTTTGATGGAGTCCAGCTCACCTCTTTATTTTTCACTGTGTTTGTTGTCCTGTGTAAGCAGGCCTGGCCCAGTGCTTTTCTTCTAGGTGTTTCCCAGGTTTTGTTCTTCTGCGTTGCTCTGTGATGCATCATGGGTATCTGTGTGTGGTGTGAGGTAGGGGTCCAGCGTCATCTATTTGTGGACACCCAGCTGTCCCTGCCCATTTGTGAGAGGACTGACCACCCCATCACACTTTCTCTGTACCCTGTCTCCTCCCAACCCCCAACTTATGGTGCACCGTCCACCTCCATGCTCCCTGGCCCACAATTCCAGCTGCCCCTTCCCAGTGAGGCTAGGCTGCCCACTGGTCTTCACTGGACTTTCCTTGCCTCTCTGTGGGCAGCTCAGTCTTTGGTGCTGTCATTCTAGTGAGATTCTGCAGACCCTGTCCTCCACCCCTCTCCTCCCAGCCCTGAGCCCATGGTCCCGTCCTGCCCACTGTGAGCTCTGGGTGCTCTGTGTCACTCTGTGCCTGGTGCTCACCCATATAGTGTCCTCTGGGAGTGTTCTCCTTTGGGCAGATGGCAGCCTGCGCTTTATGGTGAGCAGGACGCCGTCCTTTCTGTTCCTTGTTTTCTTTACTCACTTGACACTGCTGGAACCTCAGGTCCTGTCCATAGTGGGGCTGCTGGGAGGGTGCCGGGTGCAGAGGCCTCAGACGACACCAGTCTCTCTGCCTACAAATGCAGCCCTACCATGCCACCTCCTCACGGCGCGGGCACTGCACCCCATCCTCCCTCCTACGTCTGCCGTGGACGTTTCCATGTTCTGAGAGCCGGGCTTGTCCCCCGCTGTCTCTCCCCACCCTTGCCCCTCACTCTCTTCACTGGGTGTCTCACCTCTCCTGGCGTCTAAGGGGTGTGCCCCAAACCCTCACCCCGAGGTCCTAGCGGGATCACAGCAGGACACCTCAAGACTCGCACAGCTGGCAGGAGTTCCCTAGCCTGGTCCTGCTACTGTGGGGGTGTGCATGCCCCGCAGTTCCTGAAACCCCGATCCCCATGTTCCTAGGGTTTGGAGGCCTCTGGGAGCTGATGGCATCAGAAGAGGGCATGGGAGGCTCTGGGGTGGCACGGGTGGTGTTAGGAGGACAAGAGGAGAGACCCAAAGGGACAGCAGGCCCCATATCCCATGGGAGCCCTGTGCCAGGACCCCTGCTGACAAACTGCTCATTAGGATCACCTGACCCAGGGGCTCAGCTAGAACCACAGACAATGAGGATGCTGCTCTCTCTCTCCCTTCTACTGTCTCTGCCATAACACACACATATGTGCACACGTAACACACACTCACACACTCACACACGTACACAAATGCTCACACACTCATACACACGCGCACACGCTCACACATGCATACACGCATGAATACACATGCACACACACACGCTCATACACATGTGCATATGCTCACACATACACATGTATACACATGCATACACTCACACCCTCACACCTCCATATACATACACATTGCTCACACACACACACTGATACACCTGCCTGTGCTCACACCCACACGTGCATACTCACACACACCTACACACATGAATATGCTCTCCCACACACACACACACAGGCATGTGCACACAAACTGCTCCTGACCTGTTGCAGCTGCCCCACCCCTGTGGCCCTAGCTGCCCTCACCTTTGTCCTGAGAACAGGGTCCCACCTCACCCTGCAAGGACCCTGGCCCAAACCAGGAGAAGAGAGGACAGCCAGGCAGGCAGGCAGGGACCCTCGAGAGCTCTACCACGCCTGCCACTGTGGCACCGCGGGGGCTCAGAGCCAATGCCTATGCAGCCCAGTGCCCGCAGGAGGCTATGGTCTGTCCTGGCTCTCCTGTCCCTCATCCCCTAAAGCTGTCCACCCCGTCCTGCAGGCTCAAGGCCTCTGATGAGTGGCTGAGGCAGGAGGGGCTTTGTGGGCCTGGCCTGGGTTGGGAGCTGAAGGACAGGGAAAAGACGCAGTCAGCGCCCAAGATCACAGAGGCTGGGGAGAGCCTAGCAGGCCCCGGACCACAGCCAGAAGTTCAGGACTCCAGCCAGCTGGGCCTCTCTGCCAAGTCTGGCCAGGCCCTCCAGGGGGTTTGACAGCCCACCCCACCCTGTACTCCTGCGCAGCAGGGAAGCAGAGGCCCAGCTTATCCCGAGGTGGCTCCCGGAAGCCCTGTGGGCCAAAGCAGGGCTAGGCACAGGCCTAGTGTGGGACATGGCTCTGCTGCCAGGCATAGGGGAAGGTGGGGGCTGGAGAGGGAGCCGAGGAACCTTAGAGAATCAAAGTCCGTGCTGCGTGGGTGGGGGGGCGAGGACAGGCGCAGGCGTGACCGCAGCTGGAGCTGGAGCTGGAGGCCCCCAGGCTGCGTCCCCAGGGGTGCTGCCGGGTGTTCCGAGTCGCAGACACCACAGACATGGCGCCCCAGTAACCCTGAGCGCCCGGGGCAGATGTGGTCGGGGACAAACCTGCTGGGCGGTGACACACAGTGCAGAGGAGGGATGGCCCCCGTGGGAGGGTCAGAGCGTGTCCTACGCACTGTGTGCTCTGGGCTGCCATGCTCCCTGAGGCCACTGCAGCCCTGTAATTGTCCTGCTCTGTGGGCAGGGAGCTCTGCTAGGCAGACGAGCACTGGGTGCCCACAAGCTGGCAGTGGCTTTGTGCGGACACCTTCCCAGCAGCCTCCCGAGGGCCCTGCCCCCACCCTGTGGACTCGGTTCCCAGCTCTCTAGCTCCGCCAAGGCCCTGTCCTCTCTGGCCTGCGCCCTACTGCGCCCTCACTCAGGGCCGCCCAGGTCCTCCCCTGCAGCACCCAAGGCAGGACAGTCACATTTGTCACTGCCAGCCTGGGCCTGAGGTCCCTAACCTGGTCTGTATTTACCCTGTGGCGTCCTCGGTGTGAGCCCCCTCCTGCCGGGCCTTCCTTTCCTCGCCCTGGGGGTCAGAAGGTCTGGGAGTGTCCCCAGGCCATGCGTGGGATTTGTTGCATCTGCTGAGCCTGCAAGGATGGGATCCTCAGAGGACAATCAGCGGGGGCATCTGGCTCAGGAGGAGGTGAGCAGGGCACAGCTCTGTCCCTGGGAAAGTTCCCTTGCCTCTACTGCCCTGAGCCAAAACCCAGGGCCTAGGAGCCAGTGCCCACCTGTGGTGTGTGCATGGCTGAGTGTGCGTGGCGAGTGGCATGGTGTGTGTGAGTGTGTCAGTCACCAAGTGTGTGCGCATCTATGACACCAAGTGTGTGGGCATCTATGAGTTTGTGGCTCTCCAGCCCAGGAAGACAGTCCTGGGCCCCAAAGCTATTCCCAGGGCCAGGCAGAACCATCCCAAACCTGAAGTCCAAGGATTCTTGGGAGTGGTGCTGCTTCTGGCTGGGCCAGGTGGGACATGGGGTGTAGGGCCTGGGGTCTGGGCCTAGGTGAGGCTGGGGGTGCTCCTGGGGTGTGGCCCAGCCCCCAGGAGGCTGGGCGAGATGAGCGCAGGGAAACTGAGGCCTGGGTATGGCCTGGAACTTGACCCGAATCAGAGCCAGTGCCTGCCGTCAGCCACCACCTTGTGCCAGCCTGGCCCCAGCCCCATGGTCATAGTCCCAGGGTTCAGCTCTCCTTGGGGCTGGACATCGGTGACAAGGGACACTGGACATGTGACCTGCTCTCAGGAAGGTGGGAACAGGCATCGCTGTGTACACCTGAATGGACTGAGGGACGCGCTTTCCTGTCTGTGGTCAGCACTCACCCCTGCGAGTGCCTGTCGCAACCCAGCTCTGTCCCTCGCCAGCTGTAGCCCTCCAGCACCCAAGCTGACTGTAAAGAGGGGGGTCATGAGACCTCCAGGCCACTGTCACCCCAGCCCTAACCCTGCACACTGAGAAAATGCCCATGTGAAGATGTCACCAACTCAGTGACTGTTGCCCTGTTGGGAAATGACTGCAGGCAGGCACCAGTGGGGGACCTGGAAGCCCAGGCACTGAAGAGCAGGAGGCTTCTCCCCTAGGGCCTCCAGGGAGTGAGTGGCAGCCCGGCCAACCCTTGGGTTTCAGCTTCCAGCCTGCAAGATAGAGAGGACACCCTTCTGTTTTAACTGCCCAGGTCATGGACACTTGCTATGGTGGCTGGGAGGGGACACTGGCAAATCTGTCCCTGCCCTCCGGTCCTGTTGTGCTGTGAGTCTCTGTGAGTGTGCGTGTGGGGCATGGAGTGCATGTGAGCGCACGCTGCCCTGTGGGTCCCCAGCTGTCCTTTGTATCTTTTCATATCAAATGATTTTTACAGACTTAATTTTTTTCAGATGCGAAATACATAGTGCAAAGTATGTTTCTTTCATAAAGCTTGGAAGATACAGAGAGATACACATATGGAACAAAAAATTATAGTTAATGAGCCCAGCCACAGATAATGACAGTGTTTGTGGTTAGTGTACTCATCGAAGACCCCTGGAAAACGCAGCCCGCATAGCCACTGTGGGACGTGCTTTGGTGGCTTCTTAAATGCGCCAGGCTGCAGCACGGCTATGGGCCCAGGCAGTCATCAGGGCCCTAGGACCTCTGTCCAGTGGAAGCCGGGCGTCATCATGCACAGCCTCAGACTGACCCAGCCGGAGCATGCAAGAGGAGCGTTTAGGAGGAGCCAAGTATCTGTCATACACTGTGGGCTGAGGACACAGGGCCAGCCACACATGGGAAAGATCACAGGGGTGACAGCTGGGCAAAGAAGGGGGGTGATGTCCCGGCTGCCCCGTGCCACAGATTTCATTTCTGTCCCTTGAAGCTATAGGGCCCAGGGGTGACGATAGCTCTGTGTCATGACTGTGGCCGTGGCTGCACGAATCTCCTGGGACCCACTAACGTGGGCACATGGCCACATGTGGTACTGGATGCCGCCACTGGGGGACGCTGGGGAGGCCCTGGGGTCCCTCTGTTCTCTCTGAGACATTGTGTCTATCTAGATTGATTTCAAAATAAAAAATAAGACAGTCTTGACTGGGAAGTGGAAACCATGCTAGGTGTTCAGAGGGTCCTGCTGCTAGGGGTGGAAGGACGGGAAAGCCCCTTGGAGAACCGGACAGTGACAACACGGTGCTGTGTGCTCCAAGCTAGTGTGGAGGGGAGATGGGATCTCAGGGCCCCAAGGGCCCCCAGGGCAGGGACTGCAGGGCAGGTGGTGCCTGCCCCTCGGGACCCACAAATCCTTAGGGGCCAGACATGGGGCTTCACAGTTGGTGACCGGAAACTCCCAGCCCCGGGTGGCACTTAGCTTGCTCTCTAGGAAGCATCCCAGGGTTGTTCTCCCCGGGAAGGGGCCTCTGCCTCTGTGCATCTTGGCTGTCCCCGAGTTACCTTTGGAAGGGAATTTCCTTGTCTGCTCTGCGCCCGCTCATGATGAGGGACGTGCCTCTTGTGAAAGGATGACACACAGAGGCTGCGGGAAGGGCCCGGGGACCACGCCAGGGTCTGGGAGCGGCTCTGTGTGTCAGCATGATTCCCGTCCTCCAGGGCAGCCACTGGGTTGACTCCTCCCACACTGGGTCTCCCCAGCAGTTCGTGGTCCCTGGAGCCATGCTCGCAGCTGACTGCTCTGTCCCCAGTGCCCCCTTCTTGGTCAGGACCATGGTGGCTTTTCTCACCTCTAAGTCTTCCACATACATTTTATTGCATTTATTTTTTAATGAGAGATTAGGTGACTTTCATTTCCTTCCTAACAATACCATGTACTGTATAGTTCAGCTTTCTACAGTCAGTCACATAATATTTTCTAATCAGAGCAAAGATATTGCCCTTGTGAAAAAAACAGGGTAATGAGACAGGATCTCACTGTGTAGTACAGGCTTGTCTTGAACTTGCTTATATAGCCCAGGCTGGCCTGGAACTTTTGGCAATGCTTCTGCCTCACCTGAATCAGTTTCTTTGCTGTGCTGCAGTGTCCAGGCCATCCGTGTGGCACTGACCATGAGGAGCTGCACCTGGCCATGCACAGCTGCCTCGGGCCCTTCTGACGTCCCCCACGGTGGTGGGGAGCTTGTCGGGCTCAGCTGGCCACACGGCTGCCCATGTGCTGAGCTGGCTATGGCCAAGGGGAGAGTGTCTCCTGTCTGCTGAGGACCTGACTTAGGGTGGCCCAGCTGACCCACTTGGCCTGGGGACCCACTGGCTGGGAACGGGTGTGTCCACAACACCCTAGCATGACAACGGCCCACGCAGCCAGCCCACCCTGCTGGCTGCCGGCCTAGAGGTGGCCTCCTGTGTGAGTCCACAGCTGGGTGGCAGGCGGGGTGACACCGGGCCCCCAGGCAGAGGTGCTGGGAAGGGGGGCTCTGCTCTTCCCGATGCCTTGGGACCCAGCCCCGAGGGTATGAGGCCTGGCTGGACAGTGATGATGGCTCCATATAGGAGACAGTGGTGGTGGACAAGCTGCCCAGGGCCCCTCATGCCAGGGACCAGCCCTGCTGGGGCTGCCCCATGGGCGCAGGGCCCCGGGCTGACGCTTGGTCCTGCCTCTCCACCTGCTCCCTCGAGCCCATCTGTGCTGCTCCTCACAAGCGTCACATACCCCACACCCTCTGAGCTCACAGAGCTCCTGTGGCCACAGCTTGGCTCTGGGTCTTGATACGGAGTAATGGAGGGGTCAGCCAGGCCATGAGCACTGCGCTGTCCTTGCTGCTGTGGGCTGGGTCCCAGGTCGAGCTCTTAGTGAGAACTGGCTGGTCCCCTCAGAGGGGCATCAGGTCAAGGCCAGCAGGCGGATCCTTCCCCCAGGGAAGCTGCACTCACTTAAGAGCCCCCTGGCCGGGTGTGGTGGTACATGTTTGTAATCCCACCACCCTAGGAGGCTGAGGCAGGAGAACGGCAAGTTGGATCCCAGTCTGAGCAATGTGGCCACTTACTAAGACCCTGTCTCAAAATAAAAAATAGAAAGGGCTGGGGCTGCAGCTCAGTGTGAAGCCCTGGGTTTGATTTCTGGTACAGAGTGGGGGGTGGTCTCCTTGATTAGGCCAGGCCCACCTCAGAGCAGCTCAAAGTCAGCTGATTAGAGACCTCGATGACATCTGCCAAACCCTTTGCCTTGCCACCCAGTGCAGCCGAGTCACAGGAGCCACTGTCACCACAGATGTCAACCTGTGGGAGGGGACCTCAGTGCACAGGACAACTCTGCCTCGCCCCCACACCCCACCCCGACCTGGGGCTCTGCCCGCAGCCCAGCCTGGCTCAGCACACATCCTGGACAGACAGACAGACGAGCAAGGTCTGCAGGGTGGAGTTCCTGCTGTGGACAGGTCCATAGCTGTACAGCTGCATCCACACTGCTGCCCGCAGGCTCTGGACACCGGGGCACGTGTGTGACAATGCCCTGGTCCCTACTGCACGCAGCACCAAGGCCCTCTGCTGCCCACGGGGCTGAGACTCACTGCATCCATGGGGCCCCTCGAGTCCAGCAGGGGCGGTGTAGCACTGAGCAGCTGTTCCTCCTGCTGTGGACAAGCTGCTTCCCCTCTGGGATGGCACAGAGGACAGGGGGGCACCTGCTTGCACCTGTAGGTGCCGCCATCCCTCTGTGAGCCTCTCAGGGTCTGGAGCCAGGGATGTGTGACCTTTACTCAGAGCGTGACTATGCTGGGGCAGACAATGCAGAAAGCTCTCTGCTGCCCCCTGGTGAGAGGTGGCAACACAAGCACCATGAGGCTTCTGCTCTCCCCTGCCTCCCAGCCTCAGGCTCCACTGCACAGAGACCAGCAGGGGTGCCCAGTCCCCTTCTGGCCCCTGCCTGCCTGAATCCCTCCTTCTCCAAGCCTCAGTTTTCCTGTTCAGGAGGACAAGCGCAAGGCATGGGCAATCATCACTGCAGACATGGACTTTCGGCACCAGGCTGGGGTGAACAGCTTGCTGTGTGGACTTCATCATGTGCCACTCCTGTCCCTTCAGCGCTCTGGGAGGCTGAGGCAGGAGGATTGCAACTTGAGGCCTAGGCTGGGCAACCTAGGGATGCAATGAGACCCTTTGTCAAAGTAAAATGCGCTGGGGACGTAGCTCAAAGCAGAGACTCTGGATCATGTGCTAGTATTGGGAAAGAAAGAAGGGAGGGAAGAAGGGCGGGAAGGCGCGGAGATGGGCCTTGATGGAGAGCTGGGGCAGGATGAAGCCGCTCTGGGACCCTGCCGAGACCTGGGCCCAGGAGCAGCACACAGTTTCCTTGGAGCCACCAGCAAGTTACTAAAAATGCATTTATTGCTCTGTGGCCCTTCCTCCCTCTTACCAGCAGCTTGGCAGGATGACTGGCCACCGCCTTCACCACCCTCAGCCCTCAGCCTTCAGGTGGGAGTCCTGGGGCCAGCCATGGAACACGGGCCCAGAAGCGCCGTGGAGCCAGGTCAGTCCTGCGGCTGTTGAGTTCCGAGGCAAAGGTCCTGGCCTTCTGGTAGAAGAAGAGGGACATCTCGCGGTCCACCAGGAAGTGGTGGTAGATGGTGGCCAGCCGCGTGTAGATCTTCAGCTGTGCCCTCTTGTGGCCCAGGTCTACGGCTGCCGCCAGTGCCAGCTGGTAGTACCCGGCCGCGTCAAAGGGGTCCTGGGGGGCGGGGTGGCCTTAACCATGTGGCTTCTACCCAGCAGGGCACAGCAGTGACTTGGGGACCCTTCCCTATGACGGCTCCGTCATCCCAGCCCACACTGGGGCTCCCCCAGGCTCTGCTGCCTGTGACACGTTGAGGATGTCTGATCTGACAATGTCACTCAGTCCCAGGCTTGAACCCCTACTGTGCCCCATGTTGGGGGTTGCTCCCTGTGGATCCACCTGCCTCACCCCTCCAATGTGCTGCTGCACCCCGTCCTCATGGGCCTTCACTGCCCTCCTCGGGTGCAGGCTGGTTGGCTGTGGGGGCTCCAGGCCTAGGTCGTAGGTGAGTGGTGAGTGACCCAGGCTCCCCCTGGCAGTGTGGGTGTAGGTACCTATGGCCTGGCCCTCACTTGGCCGGCCCAGCACCAGGGCCTCATGCACATCCAGGCATTGTCCTTGGGGTCTCCCGGGGATCCCAGGTGGGCTATGACAGCCCTTCCCCTCCCCACTCAATCATGGACATGACTGTGCCTCAAATCCCATGTCCTGGGTCAGGATGTGGGTCCCCAGCCTGCCCTCAGCCTCTCCAGCCTCTCCTGAGGTCCCGCTCCAGGCAGTGACTCCAAGGTCCTCCCTAAAAGCCACGCCCAGCCCTGGCCTAGGCCTCCTCTCCTCAGAACCTTAGAAGGGCTACGCAGGGCCAAGCATACTATGTGAGACTTCCAGCCTGCCTCTGTCCCCCCCCGCTGGGGAGCCAGGACAGGGGAGAACATGGAGCAGTTAGTGAGTACCCACCCCAGGCTCCTGGGGACCCGGAGTAAGCAGGGACCACACGACCGACCACAAGGGCTGGCCAGGTTACAGCTGCGGGGGGCAGAGGAACACAACTCCACTTGACTGGGATGGCAGGATTCCTAGAGGAGGAAACATCCCACCCAAACAGGCAAGAGCCAGCCAGAGCATGCACTGTGAATACCTGAGCATGCATGTGTGTGTACATGTGTGGGCATACATAGGCGTGGACCAGCTCAGGTTCGCACCAGTGTACACACACACACACACACACACACACACACACACACACACACACCCTTTGCTTGTCCAGCTATGAGGAGCCCCCTGCAGACTGAAGGTGACTGTATTAGACACCTCTGTCCAGCATTTCCTGTGACCCCTGTCCTGCCCTTACCCATGCAGGGTCGCAGCTGCCCCTGGTGCGAGAGCAGGAGCAGGGCCCCGCTCAACGTGGTGCTGAGGCCTCAGGAAGGAGGGGGGCTTCCTGGCTCTTGACCCACCCATCCTGGCCTGACCTGGGCTCCCAGCAGCAGTCCAACCCTTTCCTTCCTCCATGGTGGGCAGGGCGGGTGGTGGGTGTGACCATGGAGAGAGGCCGCAGGGACCAGCTCTGACCAGCAGGTGTCACCAGCGCGTGGCCATGACCCACAGACTGGGGACAGGGTACAGGCTGAAGGATGGCGTGGTCAGGGCAGAGCCCAGCCTGAGTGTGGCACCTCCGCCCTCCCCAGCAAAGGCACCTACGCTGTGCAGGCGCAGTGCCTGCCCAGGCTGGGGCTGGCCATGGAGGGACGATGGAGGACACTCCAGGTCCTTGTCAGCAGGGGGCGCTGCAGAGCTGGGTTATAGATGGAGAAGGGGTCTCTGCTCCTGTCCCGGAGCACTGACCAGACGACAGCATCCTGGCTCACCGCCTGAGTGGCCTGGTGAGCGGTGTCTGGGCACTCCAGGAAGGGGCTGCTGGGAGTAGTTGGCAGCTGGGAGGGGGCTGGGTGTGAGCTGGATCTTGCTCTGTGATTTTGGGCCACGGTGGTGCCCCTCAAAATCCTTCTCCCCGCTGTGCCCCATTTAATCTCCTCCTTGACTGTCAAGGTGAGCTTTGGCATCACCTCCTCCAGGGACCCTGACTACAGCCCCCTGCTGTGCCCCGAGTTCTCTGTGTCAGGCCTGGCCCATGTGGCAGCTAGGCAGTGTCTCTAGGCCAGGATGGGGTTCCCCACACCCACCTTCAGCTCATAGAAGATGATGTCACCCAGCACCAGGTACACCTTCACGTAATACAGCGTCTCCTCCTCGAATTCCAGGGGTGAGCGGCACAGAGACAGCGCCTTGAGGTAGAAGTGCTCGGCAAGCTCTCCGTGGCCCAGTCGGTGGTGCAGGGCAGCCAGGCGGTGGTAGGCCACACGCTCATTCAGCTGGTCACCTGGGGTGGACAGGCAGAGGGGCAGGTGTAGGGACATGACCCGCAGACAGGGCAAGCCTACAGGTGTGGATGGTAACTTCCAGTCCCCGGCCTCACTTTCCAATCTGTAAAGCAGGGTGATCGTGCCTGCTCCCGTATACCTCGGCATTTGGCAATGTCCCAGCTCTGTGTCTGCATGAAGCTACCTAGATGGGGCGCCTTCCATGGCTCTTAACTAGAACCCCCGAAAGGCACACGACAGTGGCCCTACCTGGGGGTGTCATGAGCAGAGCCCCCAGCCTTGGGTGTTACTACCTGTTGGAGCCCCGGCCCCTCCCTGACAGCCCCAGTGGTCCTCACATCCTGCCCCCTGGGGCCAGCATGTGGAGGCTACAGGCAGAGCCAAGGACCAGGCATGGGGTCCCTCCCTGGAAGCAGAGACACCCCAGAGAGCAGGGCCAGGTGCAGTTCACAGAGAGCCCCACGTTAAGGGATGGGGACTTCAGCAGCTGGAAAGTAGCAGTGACTACTGAGGGCTGAGAGGACATCAGGAAAGGTCATCACTCAGAGCCCTGGCCTGCACGCTCAGGGACAGGAAGAGGCCGGGACACAGGACCCCTGTGTGGGCATGCATGGTCTGCCAGGATCAAGGCAGGGGAGGCCACACACAGAACTTCACCCATCCTGAGACACACGGCCTGGACTTTGGAGCCAGGCAGGCTCTGGCTGGGCAGATTCTACCACAGTCATCGGGATAGGAGAGGGAGGGCCCAGCAACACTGCTTACCCAGGGTGATGCTGAGCTCCAGGGCCTCGTGGGCAAACTCCAGGCCCTCCTGGGGTGTCTCCAGCACAGCCAGCAAGGCCACCAGCTTGTTACATAGCCGCAACTCTGCCTCCTGGTTCCCCAGGGTTATGGCCAGGGGCAGGGCCCGGTCCTGTCCACACCAAGGAGGAACTTAGGCCAAGCCCACACAGGGCAAGGTACCCTCACCCTCCTGTAGGGTCTACGTGCCACCTGGGCCCAGGAGAAATGACGGTTCAGAGAGCGCTGATGGCCCCAGCTGGAGCTGGGGAGACCACCATCATGGGCCATGAGGCAGGACCCAGCTGTCGGTACATTGACAGGAACCCAGGGCTGAGCTGCTCCGGAGCTATGGGGACAGGGAAGGGGGACACCCGGTTTCCCCACAGATGGGCTGTGTCCTCTGGTGTGTCCTCATGCCTCTGAGCCTCAGTTTACTCACCTGCCTGGTGGAGACCCACTGTTCACGGGGGAGGCCCTGGGTCATCTGGTGCCCCACCACACCCCCGAGGCGTACACGACTCTGCTCACCCGGTAGAAGGACACGGCTTTCTCCCGCTCCCAGGCCCCGTTGAAGAAGATGTCTCCAGCTGCCTCGAATAGCTCCAGCCCCAGGCTGGGGTCCCCTGTGTACAGGGCTGCATTCTGTGCCACCTGCGTAGTGGGGGAGCTCTTTGGGGATCAGGATGCATCACAGGCAGAGCCCCCGCCTTCTCCTACATCGAAGCGCTTGGCCCAGGACAAAGACCCTGAGTGCCCACAGGTATGGGCTGGCAAGGTGCACAGGCCAGAGCTCCAGCCTGGCCCCCAGCATGCCCAGACGGGGCACTCCTGCCTGTGTGCCCACCACCTGCTGCCCCTCCCCTCCACCTCCTGAGCCCTCAGGGAACATGCCTGGCCATGGCTACCTTCTGTCCCACCAGACAGTTCAGCTCCACAGTCAGGGACAGACCCAGTTTCTTGCCTCCCCCACTGCTACACATACAGTAGGTACCCAACAAGTGCCTGCAGAGTGGGTGAGAGCTTAGCCTCTTCCCAGAATCCAGCCACAGTCTGCTGTGTGTAACTTCTGGGCAGTGCCAGGCTGTCTGGAGCCTCTAGGCCTGTGCACCTGCTGCTTCTGCCACTGATCACCCCTACCCTGTCCTCCAGCTGGGCACCAGGCCCCCAGCCCTGCCACACCTAGGCCCCCCAAGGACCATGCACAAAGGTCTCAGCCAAATTCTCAGCCCTCGGCTCAGCAGAGGGGCACAGTGTCCTCAAAATCAACCTCAGGGCCATGCATTGTTTTCCAGATCATGTGATGTGGGAGAACAGCTTCTATGATTAATGCACTGCCAATGCATGATGGATGTGCTGCTAAAGCAAGTTCTTCTGGGTGTCTATGAGTTGACAGATCACTTGTACACTTATTGAGCACCTGCTGTGTACCCAGCATGTTGCGAGCACTCTAAGGAGTTCATGTCTCTGCCTTAGGGGCTCAGAATATTGTCAGAGATGCTGCTTGCTGGGGGAGGTTGAAGGAGTTAGGGGGCAGAGGGGAAAAGATGCAGCTCCTTAGCATTCAGTAGGTGTTCATTGCATGGATGGATGGACGGTTCAAAGGACAGATGGATGAGTGGGTAATAGATGGATGAATAGCTGAATGAATGGATGTATGGGTGGATGGCAGGTGGGTGGGGTGATGGATGGGTGGATGGCTGGATGAGTGGGGGCTGGTGGGTGGGGAGATAGGTAGATGTGCAGGTGTATGTATGGATGGGTGGGTGGATGAATAGATGAATTCATGGATGGATGGATGGATGGGAGGTAGATGGGTGGGCAGGTGGATGGATGGATGGGTGGATGGGTGAGTGGGTGGATGGATGGGCAGAGGGATATAAATTTGGTAATGAATGGGTAGAAGGATGGATGATTAGATGGATGGATGGGTGGGTGGATGGATGGATGGGAGGTAGATGGGTGGGCCGGTGGATGGATGGATGGGTGGATGGATCAGTGGGTGGATGGATGGGCAGAGGGATATAAATTTGGTAATGAATGAGTAGAAGGATGGATGATTAGATGGATGGATGGGTGGGTGGATGGATGGATGGGAGGTAGATGGGTGGGCAGGGAGATGGATGGATGGGTGGATGGACTGATGGATGAGCCAGTTCACCTACTCACCCACACCCGAGCCCACACCTGGATGTACAGGTCCACCAGTTCATTTTGGCGCAGGATGTAGTAGATCTTCCCAGCCTGCAGCCAGGCATATGCCTCCTTTTCCTTCTTCTGCAGGTCGATGAATATCCCCAGGCTGCGCTTGGTATAGTCCAGAGCGGATTTGTAGGCCCTGAAAGCAGATAAAGCTGTCACAACCAGAGCTGTGGTACCCTCCGCTCTTTCCCCTAGGACAGTGCTGACAGATAGGCTTGGTGTGTGGGGACCAAAGAGACACTGTGCTGTGTCTGGCATCCTGCCCTCTCCAGGGTGCAGGGAGCCCTTGTACTGGGACAGCACGGCACTGGTCCCTGCCCATCCCCACTGTGCAGGGCAGCACTGGGGACACCTGACTTCTTCCCTGCTCTCAGTGAGTCCCCAGGAGAGACAGAGCAGACCCCACCAGGCCTGGGCTTGGTCAGGACAATCAGCTGTGCAGTGTGACATGACTGGGACCTGACCCTGAGACTCTGTCCCAGCTCAGCCTTTTGTGCGTGAGAAACTGCAAGAGCACATGGCTACTGTCCTGTCTGGGGGCACAAGGGTCCAAACAGCCCCCATCTGTGGCTGAGGCAGCAGCTGAAAGCTCAGAGCAGCGCACCATGAGCAGGGCATATGGCATACACTGTCATCGCAGAACTCTGGGAGCTCAGGCAGGAGGATGACAAGTTTGAGCCAAGCTTGAGAAAATTAGCAACTTAATGGGACTGTCCCAAAATAAAAACAGCTAGGGATTCAGCTCAGGGGGAGGCCCTGGTTTCATTCCCCAGGACCACAACGAACAAGCAAACACACCACATGAGCAGGAAGGGTGGCCTGGAATTCTGTGCGCTGGCCCCCAGAGGATGAGCCTGTAGGGCAGTGGATGTACAGGGACAGAGAGGGGGGCCCCAGCAGCCCCTGGGAACGCTGAGCTGGGCTGGTGTCACGAACAGCAGCCAAGACAATCCCAAGCCTGCGGGTCAGGCTTGCCGACACTAAGGCTGTCCATGGCCCTCAAGGAGAGGGGCAGCTCCGCGCTGCGCACTGCCACAGCCCTGGCCCTTACCTCTCAGTGCCCAGCGACAGGTAGAGCCGGCTGATGGCTTCCAGGAGCTGCCCCTCCAGTGCCTTGTCAGCTGCTCTCCGGGCCAGGCTGAGCTGGAGCTCCAGGTAGATGATGCACCGTGCCCCGTCGGGAGCAGCACAGCTGTAGAAGTGGCAGAGCCGCCGGACAGCTTGCAGCTGGCCTAGGGTACAGAAGGAAGTCGCCACTGCAAAGCTCCGCGGCAGCCAGGCGCACAGCCATAGCCCTGCGGCCCCGCTACCCCCTCCACATCTCTGTGCCAGGTCCTCACAGATGCGGAGACTGAGCCCAGAGACCGGCTATGAGGCCCAACCCACGTGCGGCACACAGGGCAAGGTCCAGGGGCGGCACTGACCACCATGATGAGCCCTGGTCGGGGTTCTGACTAGGTACCATCCCTTCTGGCCAGGATGGGGGCAACTTCCAGCCTGAGCCAAGGGCCAGGGGTGACAGACTTCCCCACCACAGGTGGACACAGACAACTGGGGGCCACGTGTCCTCCCTGGGCCAAGGCCACGTGGTAGATGGTGCAGTCGGGTTCTGCATTCTGAAACCTGAGCTGGCTAACTCCAAATCACAGGCTCAGTGACCTCTCCCAAAACTGGTGCTGAGGGACTGGGGATATAGCTCAGTGGCTTAAGCACCTGCCTGGCAAGCACAACGTCCTGAGTTCAATCCCTGGGATCGCAAAAAAATAAATAAAACTGGTGCTGAGTGGTGGGGAGTCCTGCCTTAGAAGTCACTGGAAGACCAACCAGGAAACAGAAGGCTTCACATCATAAACCAGCTGGACCCAACAGGTGCCCCTAAAGCACCTGCCTGGCACCAGTGGAAAACGGCCCTCTACAGCCTGGGTCACAGCAGGCCACAGCATGCATCTCAGCAAACAGAAAAGGGCTGGATGCACACAGAATATCTTCTTCAGTTATGCTGAGTGAAAAAAGAAATCAGAAACAGATTTCTGGGTGTGGTAGCACAGGCCTATAATACCTGCACTCAAGAGGCAGAGGCAGGAGGATCACTACAAGTTTGAGGCCAGCCCAGACTATGTAGTGAATTCAAGGCCAGCCTGAGCTATACTGCAAAACCCTTCTTTAAAAAAATAAAAAGTAAAAAAAAAAAGCCGGGTGTGGTGGCACACGCCTGTAATCCCAGCACTCGGGAGGCTAAGGCAAGGGGGTCAGTGTGAGTTCAAGACCAGCCTGGGCTACACAGTGAGCTCAAAGCCAGCCTGAACTACATAATGAGACCCTGTCTCAAAAAGACAAAAAAAAAAAGGAATCCGGACACAGGGGCACATGCCAGTCACCCAGCTACTCGGGAGGCTGAGGCAGGGGGATTGAAATTTCAAGCCCAAACTGGGCGGGCAACTTGGTGAGATCCTGTCTCAAAATAAAAAATTAAAAAGGCAGGAGATGCAGGTCAGTGGTAGAATGCTTTCCTAGCGATGAGTGCGGCCCTGAGTTCCAGCTCCACTACCACAAAAAAGAAAGAAAAAAATTTCAAAACTAGAACCTAAACTTCTGCCTTAGGAAACTAGAAAATTAAAAGTTAGTTAACCTCAAAAGGAACAAAACGGAGAGAATAATGAGAATCAGAGAAGAAATAATAAATAACAACATAGAGAAGAGAAAAACAATGAAACCAAAAGTTTTCTTGGAAAAGACCAAACGCCACAGACAAACCTTTCACCGGGCTGACTGGGAAGAGAGCAGAGGTGATGCAGATTCTCACACCAGGCCGGAGGTGTGGGCGGGGTGGGAGCAAGCACTGGTGAGGTGGGGAGCGGCTCCCGGGCACACGCACTGCGCCGCATGGCTCAGAAGCAACTAGTTTGTGGCTGGCAGCCCAGTGTCCCCAGCCCCTGGGTCCCCCTCCACATTCCCATTCCCAGGTCTGAATCCCAGCACCCGGGCTTATAAATGAAGGTGCCACCTGCTGGAGGCCACTGGGTCCTCCTGGAGACCCCAGGGTCCCTCCTGGCTAGTCACCCCTCCACTGAGACTGTCTGCTGGGTGGAAGCCCGAAGGTGTCACTCTCCTCCCTCCACGGCCCGTTCCTGTGGTCACTTCCTAAAACTCTGTCCCTTCAGGGCCTGTGCACAGGAATGGGCAGAGGTGGCCACAGCCCTGTGGCCCTGGGTAGGCGGACCCCTGCCTTCTCTGAGTGCCTTGATCCTTGCTGTCTCTGCCAGGTGTCTCATGCCACCTCGATTCTACCCACTGTGCATGGCTATGGTGAGAATGCTACGGTACTCGATGGCTCCCCAGTGCTCCAAAGGAGAGCCAAAGCACAGCCTGAGGACCCTGGGCCCACTTGGCACCCGACAGAGGCCCTGCTTGCATACCAGGGGCTTCTCTGTGGACCTGCATGTCCTCTGGGCAGAGGGCATGGGAGTAGGCAGGCAGTGGCAGAGGCCACAATGACGCCTCGAGCCCCTGCACCTGGTGACCAACATTCCTTCCAGCTGCACAGGATCTGAGCCTCCATGGAAAAGCAGGAATGACCCACACCCCTGGTTGCCAGGATGCAAGAGTTCTGTGTACACTAGGCCCACCATCCTTCCCAGCCCCTTGGGTCTGGACCTGGGATGGGGACAGCCTGCCACACAGGCCTTGCAAACACCTGCAGGGGTCCACCACTCGGCGTCTCCAAGGTGGAATCCAGCCCTGGCTGTGGGACCCCAGCACATCCCAGGTGCACTCTGAAAAGAGACAGAAAAGCCATGCCTCCTTTCCGGGAAGCCGAGAGCCCCATGCAGATGCAGGGGAGCTTGGGCAGGGGTGGGGCAGCACTTACTCTCCAGCTGGCCTGTCTCCACAGCGACCAGAAATGCCCACTGGTAGTAGCACTTGCCCTGCTGCACAAGGCCCTGGCTGGTGTACAGGTGGCCTGTCCACAGCAAGACCTGTGTGAAGTTCTGGCCACATTCACTGCTGGGCAACGGCGAGAAGACCCCAATGGCCTCTAGGAAGTAGTGCTGGGCCAGCCTACCAGCACCAGCCTGCAGACACAGGGCCCCAAAGTTGGCCAGGACCACGGCCCGGTTCTGCTGATGGCCCAGGTGCCGGGCCACGCGCAGGGCGCGGTAGTAGCCCTCGGCCGCCTGCCGGGTCCTGCCCATCCGTTTCAGGGCCATGGCTGCCATGTTGGCCACCACGCCCTCCTGGTCCTCACTAGCCACAGCCGCATCCAGGACAGACTCTAGGATGTCCAGGGCCACCAGGCTCCGTCCTTGGAGCATGTGCAGCCAGGCCAGGGTCACCAAGTGGTCCACCACAGGCTGGGCCCCAGCTGTGGCGTCGGCATCCACTGCCTGTGTCATGAAGGCAATGGCCTGGCCATGCTGTCCATGGTGGCTATGCAGCTGGGCCAGGCTGGAGCAGAGGGCACCACGCAGCACCTGCCCAGGGCCAGCGGCTGGGGAGGCCAGTGCCTGTCTGAGGTAATAGGCCATCTGTGCGGGAAGGAAGAGGTCCCCGCTCTGGGCCTGAAGCTGGGGGGAGTTCTGGAGGACTAGGTCTAAGCTCCGCAGGTTGCTGGCCAGTGACCCCCTCGTCCCCAGCGAGGCTGCCCTGACACAGCTCAGCGCCAGGTGGGGCAGGCACTTCTTGCTGTAGGTGTCCGCCAGGAGCAGGTAACAGTCCACAGGCCAGGCTGCATGCAGGGTCCCTGAGACCTTGTGCAAAACTAGCAGCCGCTCCAGGTAGGGCAAGGTCTCCTCAGGTTGCCTGAGACGGGCATGGTGCTGGGCCAGCAAGAAGCAGGCCCGAGCCTCAGCCTGTGGGCTCTGGGCAATGATGGCCCGGCGCAGCGCAAACTTTAGGAGCTCAGCCTCTGCCTCAGTGCAGCCTGCATGGCCAGACGTCCCCAGGAGCAGGGCTGCAGCCCTGGGCACCGCCTGCGCACACTTGTCCCTGTTCTTCTGCTTCAGGTAGACGCTGGCCAGGTGGGTGTACACAGCCACCACCAGGAAGAGGTCCCCAAAGTTGCCCCCCAGGACCCCCAGGGCTTCCTCAAAGTACACCCGTGCCTGAGACAACTTGAGCTTCCGGATGCACAGCTGCCCCAGCAGGAAGCAGAGCCTGGCCAGGGCCATGCTGAGTCCAGCCTTCTTGGCCAATCCCCGGGCCTGTGCCAGGTGGTCAGCCAAATCCTCCTCATCAGTGAAGCCGTTGGACAGGCTGCTCAGCCAGGACAGCGGAGCATCATACAGGCCACGATAGCCAGCCTCACACCCAGGTGCGTTCAGGAACTGCAGCAGCAAGCCCAAGCCCCTGGGGCTGGACCAGCCATCCTCGGTGTCCAAGTGAAAGGGGGTCTCCTTGAGGACTGGCGAACTCCAGCTGCCGGACAGTGCGGGGGAGTCCCAGAGCACCGACTCCTCAGTGCGGCCCACGCAGGTCTTGCACTGTTGGAGGACACCCCTCACTGTCTGTAGGGTGTCTTGTGGCTCTGGGGTCGGGCAAGGGGGCGGCGCCTCTGCAGGTATGAGAAGGCACAGCTGGTCAGTATAGGTCTGGCTGCAGCTGCCCTGCCCAGGCTGCCCTTGGGGCCTGTAGTCCCTGTCCCAGTACTTTCCTGGAGATGCCGCATACTGCGTCAGGCTATGGGTGCATGGAAGGGTAGAGGAGGGTCTGGAGACGTGGTCATGGATCAGCCAGGACAGATGTGGCCTAGTTGATGAGGACAAATCTGGTTCCCCCGCCCCTCCACCCCTGCCTGTCCTCAGGCACCATAGCTCAAGGGCCTCTCGAAGCTCCCTTCCCCCTAGAGAGAATGGAAGCCACCTAACCAGTCTGTCCACGTCCAGCAATACAGCCACAGGCTTTCCCATCAACAGCCATCAGAGCTTTTGATCAGCATGAGTTAAAAACCACCACACAAAACGGACAAAACTGGCTGGGCTGTGGCTCAGTGGTAGAGCGCCTGCCTAGCATGTGGGAGGCCCTGGGGTCCATCCCCAGCACCAATAAAACAAACAAAACAGGACCAAACGCAGAGGGAGAGAGGGCCACAGTGACTGTCTGCCTAGCACACTGCAGGAAGGGCCCATTCCCAGCAGAGCTGGGCGGTTCAGGACTCTGAAGCCATCCTGGACGGGACCAGTGCTCAGAGCCAAGCCCTTCCCTTCCTCGGAAAGCGCAAACAAGCCACGTTTCCTGTTGGAAAAACATGGGCTGTCCAACAGGGAGTCATTCAGGAGGATCAGGACCAGACAACCTCTTCTGTGTTTACACATAGAAAGTGCTTTCAAAACAAGCTGTCACTTTACTGATCACCAAAGCCTTGGCATTTGAAGGCAATTACATATTTCAGAAGCTGGTCTGTCCCTTCCAGACTAGCTAAGACCGACCATGGGAGCCCCCGGGCTGCTTCCAGCTGCTGCCCAGTGTGGACAGCTGGACAATCCTGGGACCTCAGCCAGGACATGTGGGTGCACAGCACCAGAACGAGAGCAGCATGGTCCCTCCATACCCAAATGGGGCCACTCCCAGGGAACTTCCAACCCAGCCCCCCAGGCAAGCAGGGGGGAGATGAGGCTGCACAGAGGTGGGGTAAGGGTATCTTGAAAGGCCCGGGATCCTACAGAGATTAGAGCTGCCCAGGGGCTTCCTCTGCAGCCCGAGGTTCCAAATCCCGGCCTGGCCAGCAGAGTGACGCTGGCGCCTGGCGTCCACTCTACCCAGCACTGTGGTCTTCACCCACAGCCCCCAAGGCCTGAGTCTGAGGACCCCAAGGTACAGGGCAGTACCTACCTCGTTCCTGTGGCTGCTCCCACTTGGCCTCTTCCTGTCTGTCTGAGAAGTGCAGAGAAGGACATTCTTTAATTAGAAAGCACTGAGGACACACGATTTGTTTATCAGAATGAACCAAAACCTTTCACCTGAAGATAAGAATCCATGGATTAGGGAAATGTGTAGGATTATCACGTTGACCAGGGATGGATCAACAGCTGATGGTCAATTTATGACCCCCAATTGCACTGAGTGAGCATGGTGCTGGGGGTGGGAGGCCCCTCTGGGGATTGTTTTCAGCAGTGTGGGAGAAAGAACTGGAGAAGGATAAGCTTTAATTATTAAACTGTTTGATATCCACCGATTTGTACGATCTACGCCTTTGGTTCTGGCTCAGTAAAACATGACTGAGACTGGTGATCGGGGCTGCAGCCCGAGAGGCTGTAAGCTCCCTGATCCCAGACCTTTGTCTCTCTTGTCTTTTCTTACACCCATGGGCGTCTTGTTCTCTGGACCTGTCACTACAGTTAGAACAGAGAAGCATCACTACCTCCCCCTGGGACATGGGACAGGCGCCCAGGCCACCAAAGCCCACTTGGGAGAAGGTGGCTCTTGCAGGGCCCCCAGCCTGGGAGAGGGCGCAGTGGTCTGTCCCCGCCTGCCTCCACCTCTCCGCTCGCTGGGGTGGGGTTGTACTGGCACCCAGGGGCCCTCACACCCCAGCAGCGCTAGGGGGAGCGGGGGCTGTATGGTAGCAGCCTAGCCCCACAGAGCTCGGCCAGATCTCTGCAGGCCCCTCTCCTGCTGGCCACATTGGAGCCAGGCCCCCAAGCTCCCCGTGCCTGGGGAGGCCATGCTGGAGCTGCTGGAGAAGACTGACACCTGTCCACAGGCAGCATGGAGCCTCAGCACCTGCCCTGTCCCCAGCCCCGAGCTGGATGGCCCTGGAAACATCAGCGTGTGTCCTGGATAGTAAAGATGCATAAATCTAGCACTGGCCACAGGCCAGGCACAATGAGCCTCCACCCAGAGGACGGTACTGGGTTCCACCCAGGTGTAGGGCCGTTTGGCTCCCAGCCCCTCAGCCCAGTCACAGCCCTTCCAGGAATCTGCCTGGGACACTCCGAGGTCACTGCCCTGGGGTCCAAGAGACTCGGCCGCCCGCACCTACCCAAGCGGTACACGGTGCACACATCCCTGCCCGACATCCTGCCCAGCAGCTGCCGGGCGTCCTTCTCAGAAAAGCGGCCCTTGCTGCTGAAGAATGACCGTTCCTCCTCATCGAGGAAGATAGCACCCTCCAACCTGGAAAAAATTAAGAGCTTTATTTAAAATTCCACATTTCCAGGAGATGCCAAGAGACCAACCAAGATGACATCGCTCACACTGGCCTCCGCGTGGCACCAGAGATCCTGGGCCCTAGCAGAAGGCGGAGAGATACAAACCAGTGCCCCAGCATCCTACAAACGCCTCTCTGCTTCAGCCTTTATGAAGAGCACGACCCAGGGACCCTGGCTCAGTCTCCTTTCTGGGTCTCCCTGTTCCCACCTGTTCCCACCTTCGAAGTCTGCTGACCCACTCCTGCCTAGGGGAAGCTGTCCCGCTCTGAGTCAGGAATACAAGCTGATTAGATCTATAACTAAAGTTGTCATCTTGTCTTTTGAGAAAAGTAAACATTTCACAGGAAGACCCATTTCTACTCCCTCGTTTGACAGATGGTCCCTCACACCTAGAGTGAGAGTGAGATGACCTTTTTCTTTTTTTTTTTTTTTGGCGGTACTGGGGATCGAACTCAGGACCCTGTGCTTGCTAGGCAGGCGCTTATTCCACTGAGCTATCTCCCCAGCCCTAGAGTGAGATGAAAACAACAGATTCTTCCCTCCAGGGAAAGACACCCAGGAACAGAAAAGGCCATGAGGTTGCCAGAGTGGGCTCCTGTGCAACTTTCAAAGCCCCACCCCAGATGTCCCTCTTCTATGCTGCTGCTATGACAGTAGCACTGCTGCTACTACAGCCTCTGCTAGCCCTGTGTGTGTGTCCCATGGGGGACAGCACAAACAAAGGGCATGTGGGCGACCCATACAGTCAGAGAGAGGAAGCCATGGAGGGGGAGAGGAGGCCAGTTTTGCCTCCAGTACTACTGCAGCACAGCCCAGGGGTGAAGACAAAAACCCTGGAGCAGGTTGGAACATTCTACAAAACAACAGTCCTATGCCCATTAAAACTGTCACTGTCCAAAGACAAAGACAGACTGAAACTGCCCCCGAGGAGGAAACGCACAGGATGGCTGTGTCCCCTGCGGGCCAGGGGTTTTCTAACTGCAACAGGCACGACTGGACGGCAGACACGGTGACTTTGGCAATGGCCTGAGGCACAGCAGACACCCTGGGTTGAGGAATTCACCCCACATTCACCCCGCATTAGTGAGGGGAAAGAAACACTGTGTTTATGACATAGCCTCAAAGGGTCCAAAAAAAAAGTTGACAGAGAAAAGGACCAGGCTGATGTTGCAACTTAGGAACATGGGGAGAATTTTATATTCTTTTGCACCTTCTCTGTTAAGTACTTCCACAAGGCTGCTCATCAAACCCAAGGAGAAAACCCAGGGTTTAGAATCAGAATTACATCCAGCAAGTGTTTGCTGAGTGAGTGCGTGATGGCATCAGGGCTTCTCTGGCTGTAACAGGACCAGTGACACCCAGTCCCGTCACTCTCCTAGGTTCCACAGGCAATGGAGCCCATCATCCCACACGGGCCCCTTTGGAGATGGCTAGGCCAAGGCTGAGAGCCCCAAGACTATCCCAGGGAACTAGACGGGCTGAGAGGGTTGGTAGGAAAAGGTGTCTAGAGGTCAGGTGTGCATGACACATCAGCAAGAAAAAGAAAAGGGGGCTCCAGCTGGGGATGCCTGGGGGCCTGCAGGGGATGTGGACAGAGGAGGGCCCTCTGCTCTGGGCACAACAACGTCTGAGACAGAGTGCCGCCGGGATACCTTTGGGAAACGCCAGGCCGCTCAGCTCCCCGGCCTCCGGGGGACAGAGGCGAGGAGCATGGAGGCAGACCGACCTAACAGGGGCAGAAGGAAGGGGCACCCAGAGGGCCCCGAGATCTGGTCTGAGGGGTGCGGCCTTTCGCAGTGTCCAGCCCAGCACAGGGCGCCAAAGCTGTCTTGTTCCTGGGAGGCGAGGCCCCCAAAATGAGGGACAGGGTAAGAACACTGTCCACATACCCATGTCCTCCAGCCCCCGGGACCAAGGTCACTACCTGGGAAGCAGTTCTGTCCAGGGGTGGCCACATCATGTCACTGACCACCCCCAAAACCCCCACTCTCACCCTGCCATTACCCAGGGCTAGGCAGTGGTGATATGTAGGTGACCAGGAAGCCCTCCCCTGGGAGTCCTTCAGCTGGGGCTTGGGGACAGGCAGGTCACGGGCGGGGTGGGGGCTCATGCAGGGGACAGAGCTGGCCTGGATACAGTGTCCCCAGGATTGAACCACTGCAGGTCAACTTGGGCCCTGGAAACAGGATAGAGAGTCAAGTGTGTTAACTCAGCCTTGTTAAAAAGGGTCAAGCTGCTGGGTGTGTCGGTGCGCACCTGTGACCCCAGTACTCTTGGAGGCTGAGGCAGGGCAGCTGCAAGTGCAAGTCCAGCCTGGGCAACTCAGTCTGTCCCAAAATAAACAATAAAAAGAGATGGGGGGCTGGAGGTACAGCTCAGTGGGCTAAGTGCTTGCCGCTAAGCACTAAGGCCCTGAGTTCGATCCCTGGTCCCGGAAAAAATAAATAAATAAATAAATAAATAAAATTCAGGGTTGACAGTCAAAAAAAAAAAAAAAAGAGATGGGGATGCAATCAGTGGGAGGGCCTTGTTCGGTCCCCAGCACTGAGGGGGGGTCATGCCTTCTAGCACAGCTGGACTTGGTGACTGTGATGCTGAGGGTCATCAGGGGCTTGGAGGCCAGGGCAGAGCTCCGATGGGCTTTGTGAAGGAAGTGGCACAGTGCGTAGCATTGAGCTGTGTCCACCAAATTCATGGTTACTGGGACCCCAGATGGTGGTTGTCTGAGGAAGCCTGGGCTGTGTGGATGTGGTGGGTAAGAAGAGGCCAGGCAGGAGCAGGGTGGCCATGGAACCAGAGCGGGTGCCTGCTAGGAAGGGAAACAGAGTCACAGACACAGAGGAGGAGGCCACAAGGATACAGGGGATGCAGCAGCCAGCAGACACAGGGGGGTGGGGCCTGAGCCCCAGAGCAAACAGGCCACCAATTCCTGGCCCTGTGTGGGCCTCGAGGTCTGCACTGTGAGGACCCCAGGGGGCAACATTCAGGGGCAGGTCATGTTGCTGGGGACACCCTCCCGCCAGCATTGGAGGGAGGACAGAAGGCCCCCAGGGGGGTGCATGGGCCACTGAGGAAGAGAAGGCGCACCCAGGACTTGTGTAGGTCTGTCACCGGGTGATGGTGGCCAGGTGCCCGCAGGAGCAGTGTGAACAGGTTCAGGAAGGAGCCTCAGCCACTCACTCAGACGCAGGGTCCTGCAGACAGATGACACTCGTGGGCACGAAGCCCACACAGCCCGAGGCCACATGCCGGCCCACACACCAGGCCAGGCCAGGCACCTGGGCGCTGAGGAGCTCCAGGAGGTCACCAGCATGGAGGGACAGCTCTTCAGGGCACGAGCTCTGCCAGTCAGCCACCACGGAGGCCTGGCCACGGCCTGCAGGAGGAGACACAATCAAGATGGGGCCATATGGGTGCTCAGGGCCCCATGCCCCATGCAGGCTCCCTGAGTCCAACTTTTGCCTGGTAAGGTTTGAAAGAGGCATGGTTCCTACAAGATGGGCGGGTTGCTTTTTGAGACAGGGTCTCATTATGTAGTTCAGGCTGGCCTTGAACTCACTGTGGTTCTCCTGCCTCAGCCTCCAAGTGCTGGGAGTACAGGCGTGCACCCCCACACCCGACTTAAGAGGGGTGTTTTAACTGTATGCTGTCGATGGGAAGCAGAGGCCCAGAGACATAGAGTAACTCGGCCCTGAGCAACAGACTCCAAGTACCCCAGGCCAGACACAGGCCTGATACCCCAGCAGGTATGGGGGCTGCGAAACACCAGGCAGCTCACTGCAGGGCCAAAGCCTCACACCCGAGCCTGTCACAGGGCTGATGGCAGGGCTGGCCTTCTGTCCAGCCTCCTGACCGGTATGCAGCTGGGCTCAGCCCTGGACCGCTGGGAGCTCAAGCCTCATGGGAGGGAGCCGGCTTCCTGTTCTGGCTTGGGGTGGGCTCGGGGCAGACACCGGGACTTTTGGGACACTGGTGCCCTTGGCTTCCCCAGGGAGGGCAGGTGCAGGGGACACTCACCCATCAGCTTTGTGTCAGGGGTCTCAGGTCCATCCATGGAGTCAACGGTGGGGCCCCAGGGAACCCTCAGAGCCCACCTGGAGCAGGGAAAGGGGTCTGCACTGTAGGTGCAGCTTGGGACAGAGGTGTCTGTGCCCTGCAGACCCCAGGGCCTCCCAGCACATGCAGGGGCACCTGCCCTGTGCATGCGGTCCTGCCCCAAGCTAGGTGCCAGGGAACAAGCCAGCCTGAAGCGGCTCAGTGCCAGGTGTGAGTGGGTCCAGCCCGGGGCCTGGCTCCCGCTGTGCTCCGTTGTCCCCCTGCCTTGTGCTGGAACAAATTGCTCCTCTCTCTGGGCCAGGAAACAGAAAGCCAGACAAGGGCATCGGCAGCCCCTCTGGCTCCAACTCACATTCAAGGAATCCCATGGCCTAAGAACACGCTCTGGGTCCCTTTATGGGAACCAGAGGCCTCGAGCAGCGGGTGGGTCCGCAGGAGAGACTCTGGTCTCGTATGCAGACAGAATGGCCACCTCTCCTGACACAGTGGACCAGCACACCGGCTTTCTCTCATTGCCTTGGCTCCAGGGAGCTCCAGCCGAGTCTGCCCTGTATCCAGCAAGGGGCAGGCGCTTACTGTCTCCTGGCTTCACATCCCCTGGCTTCACCTGCACTCAGTTTTCATTTGGGCAGTTTAGGGTGGCACGCTGCACTCTCCTGTGCCCTCTAAAACCAGCACAGGTCTGCCAAGTTGATGCCAGTGGTAGCAGAGAGGTGAGCCAACCTCCTAAGCCACAGGGCCTGGGGGCACTGGAGCCCCATCCAGAGCTGTGGGTGCTACAGCAAGGGTGGTACCTACTGATGGAACGGAATCAAGGGCTCCTCCGGTGCCACGCTGGGGTTGGGGGCTGAGGAGCCTGCTGCTGGGGTCACCTCTCCCGAGGGACCCCCTGAAGCCCGTCTGGGGGGTGGAGGCCCCTTCTTTGTACCCTGAGCACCAGGCCTCACTCTCACGTGGTGGTCGGGACACAGGACGAAGAAGGGCCCTTTGGAGGGACAGCATTGTCAGCAGGTGGCCGCACCAGGGGCAGCCAAGCTCTGCCAGGCAGGACCATGTGGACCCCCACCCCACAGGAGCCCCCCGATTTTCCCAGCCCCGGGAACCAGCTGCCCGCTCTCAGATTTCCCAGAAGAGTCCAGAGGAGAGCCTGGGGTCTCAGCTCTGCCTCAACTTGACCTATGGGGCTGGCTCAACCTCAGCCTCTTTCTGGGCCTCAGTTTCCCCAGGTGTGTTATTCAGGTCTGAACTTTGACTCCCAGAGCTCTTTCTGCTTGGGCCAGCACCAACAAATCTGGCCACAGCTGGGAACCCTGTACCACTCAGCCTGTGTCCTGCAGACTGAGGGGGCTCAAGAGGCCAAGCACATGACCCAGGCAGGGCGGAGCTCTGAACAGCCCTCCTCTGTTCCCTCTCAGACCCCACATCTCCTGGCCACCAGCGTCTTTGTAACCCGCGACAGTGTCCAGAAGTCTGATGCATGTCCCTCTCACCCCAAATTTGCCCTGACACCCTAGCCAAGGTTATAGCTGCTGCACAGCATGGCACCCACCTTCCTGGATGAGGAGGCTCTCCTGCATCAGCCTCAGGGCATCCTCAGCCACCTGCACATGAATGGCTGCCTCCTCCTCCTCTCCAGGCGCCAGCAGCCAGAAAGTGGCGTCCACCAGCAACGCTTCCAGGCAGTGGTGTGTGAAGCCTGGGAGAGGGCACAGGTCACCAGCAGGCAGACGAGGCTCAGGGAGCCCCTGAGGAGAGCCACACGTGAGCCCTACACTCAAGGCCACCTGGTGTGACTGTCACTGTCTCCTGCATGATAAGGCCCAGGTTATCTGGCCTCTGTGCGCCTGTGTGTTCACATGTGCATGTCAGGTCACAGGTTGTCCTGTAGCACAGGTCTGTAGCACAGGCCTGTGGTGACTCCCTGTGTCCTCCTGGGCGACCCCGCTGCCCACTGGGGGAGCAGTCCAGCCCCCGCTTTACCAAGGGTGTGGTAGGTGGAAAACTTCCAGATTTCCTCAAAGGTCTTAAATGTCACCACGATCCAGTCCTGGTCGCTGTGGATGGACAGCAGCCTGGCCGAGAGTTCCTGGGGAGAAAGGAGCAGGCCCTGGAGATGCCTGGGGCCTCTGGGTGTCTGAGCACAGCCCAAAAGTGTTGTGGTAACGCGACTCTGGCTGGGACAGCAAGTGCACAGTGGGTTACTTTACAGCCCAAGCCTGCTCCTCTATCACGCCCAAGCCACCCATCGCTCCTCAGTGCATGAGAACCCGGCCCAAGCTCCTTCCTAGGCCTCTTTGCTCAGCCTCTCTTCCCCTATACCTCCAGCCACTATGCTGCCTGAATCCTGCACAGAGCGAGACCAGCCAGCCAATCAGTTCTGCTCAGGCTGTGCTCTCAGAGGCTTTCTGGGGCTCAGTTTCTCCAGCTATGCTATTCAGGCCCACATACCCACTCAGGTTCAGCTCTGTCCCTAGCATCCCCTCTCTTTTGGTTTCCATGGCAGCTGCCTATGCCGCCCTCCTGCAGCCCCCGTCTCTCGGTCCTCCCCCATACCTGGCTCCTGGGCCCTCTGGGACCCCAGGTTCGGGCTTACCCCAAGCACATGGGCCACCTCCCGGCTGTCATTCTCCAGCAGGCGCAGACGGCTGCGCAGGGCCTGCTGCAGGCTGGGCTCTGGGCACCCGCTCTTCCTGCGCACGGCCCGCAGCTGTAAGGTCAGGTCTGCAAGGCAAGGGGAGCTGGGCAGTCGGCCTAGCCTGGGGCAATGTTGCAGCCCCTCCCTTCCAGGCTCCAGCCACACAGCCAATGCTGGGGGCCTGGGTTGGGTCACGGGGAGCCCCAAGGACAGGATTCGAACCCCAACAGGTTGCAGAGGCTCAAGGTCAGGGTTTAAACCTCAGAAGGGCGCAGAGCCCCTGGGAGGCTGTGATGGCCCTGGTCTCCCCAGACGACGGCAAAGGGAGCCCGCGTCCCTCCACACAGCAGGCGGGCACAGAGCAGCCACTCCGCACTCACCTGTCACCACGATGGCCAGCCTCCACAGACATACCCCGCACCCAGGATCTGCTTCTGCTCTCCTCACACCATGCGTGGTCCTCGGCCCACCCTCCTCCCCGGCTCCCGGCTCCACCCCCGCCAGGCCGGCCCATGGGCTTTGAGCTGGGCCACTGTCCCCCAGCTGTCCCCAGGCCTTCCTCTGGTCCCGTCACCCTACATGCCGACCTGGACAGATCTAGACCAACACCATCCATGGAGCTCTCTGCAGGGTGGACACAGCCTCTGTCCACACCGCCCCATGCAGTGGCCATGCTCAGGAGGGGACTCGTGCCAGAGTGCTCCTCACTCTACAGTTTGGACCTCTTGTCCCCCACATGCTCAAGGTTGGTCCCCAGCTCATGGCTCTGATGGAAATCTTTACGACTGTGGGTCACTGTGCTTGAGGGGCTGTGGGGCCCCAGGCTCCCCCTCTTTCTCTTTGACCCGATCTCGAGGTATGGCTCTGCCACAGCCGTCCAGCACCATGCCCAGAGCAATAGGGTGAACAGACCATGGCTGCAGCCAGAAGCCACGAGCCACACAAACCTCATTATAAGCTACAACCTCAGGCTGAGGTTACTGTGGCAGGGGGCTGCTGACATCAATATCAGGCAGGGCCTGGGACACTCACCTGTAGGACATGTGGCCATCTGTCCAGGAAGGATCTCAGCCGGCCCTGCCATGCCAGGAGGAGCTGCATCTGCAACAGAGCACGTCCCTGGTCACGAAGGAAGACGCCTCTGCAGGCGCCCATGGCCTCACCCAAGCCCACCCAGGAGCAGGCTGCAGCTGGTCCTGCAGGGATGCAGGGAACTGCCCTCCAAGCCCCACATTCCTCTGGACTTTGGGACAGCCCTAATGAGCTAAACTGAGGTGTGGAGAAACTGAGCCTGCAGCCTGCAGGGGTGGATCTGACTCCCACCTTTGCTGTGGTCCTGGTCCCTCTGTCCATCTGTCGCTCCATCTATCCATCCTTGGATCTCAGCCTGACTCTGCCTTTGTCCCCACATCTTTGCTGGCTGTCCCTGCCTACTGCCCATGGAGCTCCTTGTTACAGCATCCAGGTAGCCACAGTTATCCAGACACCCCCATCTCAGTCCCCTAAATGCATCACTTCTGCAGAGTCCTTTGCCCTGTGGGGTGACAGAGTGACAGCGGTGGACCAAAGGGTAGCATCTTTGGGTCTGTCATTCTGCTGATAGTGAGGCAGTGACAGTGTCGCTGGGGTCTTGGGGTGGATGGCACGGTATCCTGCAGGGCCTGCAGCATCGCTAGCTGGTGCCTCTCAGCCCTGTGATGTGGTGTCACAGGATGGGTATGGACAATTGAGACCTCTGAGTGTGGGGTCGGGAGAGGTCCCCCTTGCCACCTGCACCTGTGTTGGGTCCCCTGGCTGCTCGGTTCCCAGGGGGCAGTTCCTGGGTATCCCGGGCTCCAGGCCTGATCCCCCAACCCTGCAAGCTGCATCCTGGCCTGGGCCCCTCTCCTCTGTCAAGCCTGGTTCTCCCTCTGCGAAGTGAGTTGGGTGGCACAGGGACCAAGGGCTGTGGCGTCAGAGCAGAGCCTGTGCTGCTTGCATGGTGCTGAGCTGGGGGGGGGGCTGGGGTGAACCTGGGCTGGCGGGGCTCCCAGAAAGAAAGGGTCAAAGGGAGAGAGGCAGCCCTGAGGAGACACAGCCAAGCCCCAAACAAGGGCTATTTGAGCACCAGAACAGTGAGCATCAAAGCCCAGAGAAGATCCAAGGCCGCAGAAAGGGGAGTGGGTAAGGGGTCAGCGGATGAGGGGCAAAAGCCAGCCCCCCAGTGCAGAAGGGTGAGACCCAGCCGGGCCCCCAGCTCTGTTCCCATGCAGCGCCAGCCTCCACGGAGAACAAATCAGCCTTGTAGCCCCCCAGTGCCTAGACTGGGCAGCAGGGCTCCCTCTGCTGAGACTGGTGTCTGACTCCCCATCTACTCTGGAGGGAGCAGGGTCTATGCTGGGCCCGCAGGCCCAGTCCTAGCCCAGCCACACCCCTATGAGCGAGCGCCAGGCCCAGGAGGCCACTTGTCCTTCCCAGTTTGCAGAAGAAGCAAGATGACAGGCGGAAGCCGCCGGGTGTCCCACACCCCCTGCTCCAGGGTTGCACTGGGCAGCACCCAGAGGCTCTGGCACTTGCTCTCAAAGTGCCACTCACCCTGCTGTTCAACCAAATAGTTACTGAGCACCCTATGGGCTGAGCCGTGGAGACAAGGACAGGACAATGGCAGCTAAGCAGGGAGGACACGGCAGACCCTGGAGGAGTCCCGTGTCCCCCTCCTCTCCCAGCTCTACCAGTATTCAAGGGTGGAGGGTGTGGGGGCCTAGGCATCCACACGGGCTGTCCACTGACACTTGGAATTAGAGCCCTGCTTCTGGGGAGCCACCTTCCCCACATTCTGCACCAGCTCCGCCAATATCGACACACTCCAGAAAAGCATAGGCTGGCCTCGCTGCACCAGTGACTCATTGGGCCTGGCTGTCCCCCCATGCAAGGGCAAGGAGAGGCACAGGAGCAGGCCCAGCAGCTGCCCAGGGGAAGGCAGGAGGGCGGGGTGGGAGGGGGAGATGCGCACTTACCCGGTTGGCCCATCTCCTTAGTTTCCTTCAGTGTGCCTGAGGCTGCGCTCTGCACAGGATCACCGCTGCTGCAGCCCCCTGAGGGTGCCCCAGGCCCCCTGCCCATGGCAGCTGGCTCTGCAGGGGTCAGCTCTGCGGGGCCCTTCATGATCTGTGGTAGCCTCAGAGCCTAGGGCCCGGCATACTTTGAGGCCTTCTGTGGGGAGAAGAGAGCAGTATCCAGCAGCCATGCTGCTCCAGGGTCAAGAGGAGAGAAGCTCTGCGGTGTCCAGTGCATGCAGCAAGTGACCCTTCATGAGAGGTGCAGAACCTACCTCACCCTCTTCAGCTTCTTCTCAACCTCGCTGGGCCCCTGCTGCCAGACACCACAGGGCCTTTGCCCAGGCTGTGACCACCACCTGCAAAGCCCTCCACCACTTTACAGGGTGACCCCCGAGCACCCTTCCAGAGTCAACTTGGCCACCCCATCAGCCCAGCCCCTGGGACAGCTCTGTTGAGTCCTGCGCCAGCATGGATGGCACAGCCATCTCACCAGCCGGGCTGGATGTCCTCGAGCAGGGAGCCCTGTGTAGCTCTGCCCCTGTTGCAATGGGGTTCGGTCCAGATTCCCCCAGAGACCCCATCACTGAGGACCACACCCCACCCCACTGGAGCTGGCCACACCCTGTGCCCAGCCTCCCCTGGGTGGCAGGGACAGATAGTTACTGAGCACCCCTGTCAGTTCCTGACCAGGTCTGTCAATGTCTGAGAGGGAGACACAGGGTGGACAGCAATGGCTCCTGGCAACAAGCTCCCTGCTGGAGCGAGTGGCACCTGGTCTGGGGAACCTGAGGGGACATCATGGGAGCAGCCACCGTCCCCAGAGAACAGCTCCGGATGACGGGTTGACCTTGGATCGCTGGGGGCTGGCCAGGTCTGCAGAAGTGACCCTACCTGCCCTCCCTGTGGGGCGCTTTGTGACCAGCCCTTCCCCTCGTCCGGCCGTCCCCAGTGGCCCCTGGGGACCCCAACACCTTGAAGCCAGCCCCTCCCCAGGGCAGCCACAGGCAGGAAGGGGCCCGAGTGTGGAGAGGAAGGAGGACAACCCCGAAGGGTGGGCCTCAGGATAGGTACTGCGGGATCCTCACAGTGGGGGCAGCATGGCTATGCACCAGGATAAGCCACGTGCCTCTGCTCTCCGGTCCCCTTCTCCGGGCATGCCGTCCCCGCCTGGTCACGCCTGAGGAGCTCCACGGCCTCCTTCAGGTTGTGGCTCCTGTGCCAGCCGCCCTCCCCCGGCCCCAAGTCCAACTGGAGCCTGGACTTTGGCCCCTTCCTCTTCACTCCTGGGGGCCACCCTGGCTCCTCCCACCACAGACACCCACCGCCCAGCCAGTCTGTGAGAACTGGAAGCCCTGTCCATGTATCTGGTGCCCAGGTGAGGGGCATCTGCACAGAGTACTCGCTCCAACCTCTTCACACGCAGGGGCGCCCCAAGTGCTACCTCCCACATCGTCCTCCAGGAGCCAGGTCAATGTCCTCCCTGCAGGCCAAGCAGGTGGACAACAGCTACTGCGCAGGGGTCCCTGCCGCACCTGGCCAGTGCTCAGCATGGCCACCTGCCCTCCTTCCCCCCTCCCTGCCGCTTGGGCAGGACCCCTGGAAGGTCCCCTCCGGCTGGGCACAGAACTGGTGCTCAGGGGCTCCCTGAGGAAAGGGAAGGTGCGGGTTGCGGGGTTTCCCCACCTGCTCTGGTGACACAGCTACGACTACACACGTGCTCTACCCAGAGGCAAGGAAGTGGGCTCCATCCCACAGCTGGGTAGGCGGAAAGCCTCCCGCCTCCCCGCCCTACACCACACTGACTGCGGGCTCAGGAGCCTAGAGCCCAGCCTCCGGTGGGCTCTGGCACCCGGGTCAGCTTGCTGAGTTTGGGTGGCCCCTGGGCACCCAGCAGAGACTATCTTTCCTCCTTGGCCTCCTTGAGAGAGACAAACCAAGGCCAGCCTCAGGCTCCAGGCCCAGTGCCAAGGCCAGCCTGAGTTTTGTTTCTGTTTTTGATTTTTTTGAGGCTAGCCTTAAATTCACAGATCCTCTTGCCCGAGCTCCCTGAGAGCCAGAATTACAAAGGTGTGCGGCCAGGCTGGGCTCCCCCACCTGAGCTTGCAGCCAGAACCAGAGCCCGGGGTAAATCTCAGACGGAGGGAATGTCACAACAGGAACTGGGTGGGCATATTTTTGCAGAAGTTGGCTTTGATCATGATGAAGCTGCAGCACATCAGGGCAGCTGCCGCTCCGGGCATGTCTTCCCTGTGAAGGGATAGACAGGCGGCAGTGGAGGAGGCTGCATGCCCACATGGCAGGGGGCAAGGAACACGGCCAGCTGAGGAGCCCAGGCCCAGGAGCAGGCAGAGGGAGATGCCATGGCCCGCTGACTCCCGGGAGGGCACTGTCCCTGCGAGCCACCAGCCTGTCCTGGATGGTTACGTAGCCATGGGACCCCACCGCACTGTGACTGTCCTATGGTGGAGCAGACGGCACCATGGCAAGGCCCTTTGGGGACAGGGCTGAGTGACTTCACAGAGGAAGTCGTGTGCCCTGCTGTGTTGACAGCTGTGTGACACAGCTATCTTGGGATCCTGCCCCCCACCACAGTGCTGCTGCAGCTGTTCCTGTCCCCTCCCCAATGCAGCTGTGCCGCCGGGCAGGGTGGGGTCCTCAGCCACCCAGAGGAGCCACACCTAGGCCTGGGCCCTGCACCCAGGGAGAGCAGGGGTTAGGAGTCTAGGGCCACGAATTCATACAAAAGAGACCAAGGGAATGTGGGCGTGGTGGTGGTGCTCACTTGTAATCCCAGCTCCTGGGAGGGAGGCTGAGGCAAGAGGATGGCCTTGAGTTTGAGGCCAGCCTGGGATACACAGTGAAATCCTGTCTCAAAAACCCAAAATTAATAGAGTAAAAGGGTGGCCTCAATGTGGCCCAGTCTCAGCCACAGTTGTACTGTGGGCTGCAGAGAAACACTCTCGCCTTTGGTGACCTAGCAGGGGACCCATGGGGTGACTTAGACCTTGGTGACACTCGCTGTGGCTCAGCTGACAGCTCCCTGCTCAGGTTCCCCCCACCCCCACCCCGCCCCAAGCAGTCCCAAAAGTCTTCCAAAAGTGAAGGTGAAAGCTGTTCTCAGATCCCACTTTGTCCAAGCAACCTGGGGGCGGGTTCACACCCCTCCCGCCCAGTCCCTGCCCCTAGCCCGTACCTGTCCTCCGCTGCCAGGAGATACCTCCCAGGCCTGCCAGGCCCGAGGACACGGTGCCAGGTGGCCACTCCCAGCTCGGCACAGGGCAGGCTGGCCCGTGGGGCCGTCTCCAGCTGGCCAGGGCTGGCAGCGGCCGCCTACAGCTGGGCTGACTGCGCGGCCGCCCCTGCTTCCTGCCCCACTTCCTCTGCGCCTGGGGGCCGGGTCCAGAGGCAGCCCAGTCACACAGACTCCTGGCCGGGCCAGTTGATCATTAGCTCCCTATTGGACTAGTGCCAAGCCCTGACTGGCCTGCTCACTGGCAGCCTTGGGGCGCCTCGGGAGAGGCCGGGACACCCCACTCCCATGCAGCACAGGGATTGGGGAAGTCAGTCAGCTGCCAGGCCCTGTGAGCACCACTCTACTCTCTGTTCCCTTTTGCTCCTACACACACACACACACACACACACACACACACACACAGGGTTGTGCACCGATGTGTGCTTTTGTGTACACAACGCTCCCCCCAACACACACATTCACAGTGTGGTCCCAGACTGTTCTGGGGAAGAGAGGGATCCTCCTTCCTCAGGAGCCAGTCAGGGGCACTCAGCCTCTACCTCCCCGCTGGCTGCAGGCCAGAACCGGGTCAGGAGCAGGAACCTCCCTGCACACTTGGCTGAGGTGGAGGCCAGGCAGGGAGCTGGCGCCCGCACTGGGGGAGCCCAGACTGGGTCTCACATGGGCTCAGACAAGAAGTGCAAACCAAGCCCGGGCCCTGGCTATGCCAGCCTTGTGGTTGGCACTGCCCTATCCCCAACCCATTGCCACCTGCACATGGGACGTCCTCCTCAGGTCCCAGAGAGTGGTGCCCTAGGGACTCCCTCCCCTCCCCACCTATCTGACTGCAGGCTGTGGTGACCATTCCGGGAGCAAGCTTTACGTCCACATGAGGGTCCGGAAGCATTTCCTGTCCAGGCCTTTGTCCTCCCTGCGGCCAGCCAACCCCAGAGCCCCCACACTTCCTGTTTGTCTCTGCAGCTGTGCTTTTGGCCCCAGGCCAGGGGATTCTCCCACAGGATCCCCCAACCCCATGCTGGGCACCTCTGCCTTCTGGTGAGGAGCAGGGACCCTCAAGGCCTGGAGCTTCTGGAAGCACAGCAGAGCCACCCAGCCCAGCTGCAAAGGTCCATCTCGACCCAGCCCCGGGCTGGGGTCCCTCGGGGAACACCCTGTCATGTGACCAAGTCTCAGTTTCCTCCCTTGCCAGTGCCAGACATGGGCACCGAGATCTGACCCCTACACGGTTATAAATTCCAACTGTCCCTGTCCAGAAAGATTCTGTGTGCCTGGAAGGGATGGTGACTGGTGTCTTCGCAGCAGCCAGAACCACTCTACCCTCAGCACTCAGATGTCAGGGCCTGCCTTTGGGCACACAGGTCTCAGGCTCTATATGTTAAACTACATAATTGGAGCCAACGCTGCCATGGCACACACACACCCACCCAGGCCCTCATGTGTGCTGGGCAAGTGCTTACCACTGAGCTGCTTCTCCAGCCCTTTTTATTTTTAGCTAAGTTGCCCAAGCTGGGCTCAAACTTGCCATCCTCCTGCCTCAGCCTTCTCAGCAGCCAGTAGCTGGGATTCCAGGCATGTGCCACTGTGCCTGACTCAAAATAGTTTCCGATTTTGTCATTTTAGATAATTTCCAGTTCTCTGGGGCAGGGTGAGCTGTACCTGAGTGGGCTCTCAGCTGGAGAGGGTCCAGACCCTCCCCACTGGGGTCAGACTGGAGCGCAGCTCACCTATTGGGAGATCCTTAAAATACCTCCACTCACCGGGGCTCAGAGCTGCACTTGCTGCTCATGACTGTGGCCTCAATCCGCCTTCTTGGTCCCCACCCCACAGGGGAGACCAGGATGACACTGCTGATGGGAGTAGCGACTAGGGAAGACTGGAATGGGAGGGTGAGGTGGGTGAAATTCTGGAAAGCTTCCTGGCAGGTGAGGCTCCTGGCCTGAATCTTGGAGAGAAAATCCAGGCAAAAGGGGGCATAAGGAGCATCCCAGGGGACAGGAAATCTCAGGACAGCACATGCCCAGCTGTAGCTCAGACAGCTGTGCCCCAGATGCACAGGGCTTCACCCACTCGGGTGACTGGACACTGGTGGTCCAGGGAGTCCCTGAGAGTGGATCTGCAAGAGGCCACTGGTGGCAGGTGCTGTCAGCAAGGCAGAGGCCCCAGGAGATGGGATCCAGCATATTCCCACTGCTGTCAACCCTGGCCACTGAGCCCTGGGTCCTTCTAGAGTACAACATGGCTGGGAAGTGCTTTAGGCTTGGCTAGCCTAAAGCCGGCCCTGGGCCCAGGCAGAGCAGGCAGAGACCTTATGGGTGTGGCTAGTGCCCACGGGATTTCACAGTGTGTGCGGGTGGGTCAGGCCCCACTTTGGGGATGGGCATGGGGTGGAGGGGACAGGAAGGCAGCTCACCATCAGGTCAGTGAGGGACAAGTGGCACAGAAACGGCTTTGCCACTCTGGCCTAGAGAAGCACAGGCTTGAAGGGAGGATGCCTACGGGAACAGCAGAGATCCCTGGAGCAGCAGGGAACTTGTGTCTCACATTCCTGCTCCTCATTATGCCACGGGACTGCGTGGCACCTACATAGACCTTGTGCTTGGGTTCCTTAGAGCTTGAGAGACAGGCTCCTAGCTGGAGGGCAAGTTGGCAGTGTGCATGCTTCGGGCTTGTGGGAGGGGAGACTGGGGCTCAGGATGAGAATCACCTTCCCCTACATGCATGGCAGGAGAGCTCCTAGTGTCACCAATGGGGACTCCAGGTCCTGCTCAGCACAGGGACAGCCCAGATCCCAGCCCCACTGCGAAGCGCCCCTCTCTCTCCTGGGCTGATTCTTCACCTGGACACCATTTTCCAGGATGGCAAGGACACCGCTGTCCCCACACACTTTTTTAAGTTCCACTCATTCTTGAGTCCCAGCCAGCCTGGTGTGGCCTGTGGCTGGAAAGGACACCCAGAAGGGACCGGAACAGCACCTGGGCTGTTTGTTATTTTTGCCTTGGCTGCTGAAACCAACACTGATCAGACAACCAGAGCCGCAGGCCCCAGGCTGCAGGAACTGCTCTTTCAAAACAAGGACAGGGAGCAGACAGGCCCCGTAGGTGATGGATGGCCCCAGGCCGGATGGGCGGCCTGGCCAGTCACCAGTGGGTCAGAGTCCTGCAGGAAGCAGTCAGCAGTTCCAAAGATTCCTGCTCCCGCCTGCCTGGAAAGGGCTCCCTCCACAGTTGCCCCGACCCTGGGCAGTGACAGGGACAGGGACAGGCATGGCCCAGGCCTGGGAAATTGCTAACTCTGCAGGCAGCAGGCGGGCCCCTGGCTGTGAGACAAGGTCTCACTGGGATGAGGACTCCCTGAGCAGCGCTCTTCGTGACTCCTGGGTGAAGTTGGCCAGAAAGGCTGCACAGCTCTCTGTACAGGGAGTGAGTGGTGGACACCACATTGGACCTCCAGCCTGTGGTCCGCAGGGTGCACAGAGGAAATAGGCTAGGTGCTGGGCTACGGGTGTGCTTCGTGGCTACCACGGTCCCCAGAGCCTGGAGAAGTCAGGTCTCTGCTCACAGCTGAGAGCCGTGGACCCAGGACCCTCACCCCCGGAGCCAGCGTTCCTGAAGCAGGGCACAAGCACTTTGAATTCCCAGTGCAGCCATCCTGGGCTGATCTTGACTGTGCTTTGCACATACAGGAACCCAGGCTGGGGGTGGAGTCCTCCCCACACCCACCGACCTGGAAACTGGGGCCCAAAGGCCAGGTAGGGTGGCAGGGCTGGGGAATCTCCCTGCCACCTGGGCATGGGGAATGCTGTGGCTGCCACAGGCCACTTGGGCCCCTCCCAGCACAGTCTTGGATGCTGTGCACTCTGGCTAGAGCTGTGTCCCCCTCCAGGCCCCTCAACCTGCCACCCCCATCCCACACGGCCCTTGCCTCGGCCTGCAGCCTTGTCCCTGCTGCTGAAGCCATGTGCCTTCCCTGTCCATGCCCCCTAGGCCTCTCAGTGGTCCTGATGCTGCCCAGGTGTCTGGCCACACCTGCCTCACACCAGGCTGTCACCCCTCAGATGAGTGGGACTTCTACAGGCAGTTGTCCACACTGATGACGCCTGGGCCCTGATGTCTCACGGGTAGCCTGGACAGCTGACCCTCACCTTAGCACCAGGAGGTCCTCACATGCTATCTCCTTGGTCCCATCCAGCTCCAGCCCACCATCTCCACTGGGATCCTTGCTCCTCCTCGCCTTCCCCTGCCAGGAGTGAGCCCCTGGTCTACTCTGGGCCCTGCGTCCACAAGCACTGAGCCCTTCCCTGGGCCTCTTCACTCTCAGGGACCCAGTGCCTAGAACAGCATGGCACACCGCAAGGCAGCCCAGTGACCAATAAAGGCAGGACACCCGCAGCCAGTCCCCGGCACCTTGGCCAAGCTCTGAAGGGTTTGGCCTGAAGTGCACACAGAAAGGGTGTAGCCCCAAAAGGGAGCTGGACAAGATGGTAGCCCTTTCCTTCCATCCAGAGTAAATTTTCTTTTACTATTATTTTTTTGAGACAAGATCTCACTATGTAGTTCAGAGTGGCCTCAAACTAATGCCAATCCTTCTGCCTCAGACTCCTGAGTGCTGGGATTACAGTTATAGTCCACTATGCCTGGTTTGGTCCACTTTCCACTCACATGTGGCCATTCTGCTCCCTGGGCAGCAGCTGCGGGAGGGACACACTCAGGCACAGAGCCAGCAGCCCCTGCCCCAGCCCAGCTGCCCCACTCCCGCACGCCAGAGACGGAGAAGTGACATCTTCCTGAGCAAGTCTTCCCTGCAGGCTCTGAGCCCATGCAGGTGACAGCTGACAGCTTAATCCACAGTGTCACACACCCTGCCCTACCCTATGTGCAGGCGTGACGGTTCCTGGGTGATGTCACAGGGCGTGGCCAGAGGCCAGGCCAGAAGTGAACGTCAGGTCTCCTCTCCCCAATGCAGGGCAGGCACGCCCCCCCGCCCCCCCCCCCGCCACCCCTCACCCTGAGACAGAGGCCATGAATGCAGGGCCAATTGCCTGGGCAAAGACCCCTGTCTTAAATTCTATGAGAATATGTCCATTCTCTTCCTGGCAGGAGACACTGTCACCTGAAGGTTGGATGGGCGACACCCATAGGTGTGCCCTGGTCACCTGCAGCACGGGTCACTGACACCTAGGAAAGGAAACTACAGGCGCCTCTGCCCTTTGCCCCTTAGCCACACGGGGCAGGGCCCAAGGAGCCCACAGACAGGACCGCTGAGGACAGTGACGCCTTGGAAGTAAGGGGTCTTAGGTCGGTCTCGCTGCCCCACTCACCATGCAGCGCCCAACCATGACCATGAGGACTTCCCCGGGCCTGCGAGGACAGGAAGACAGTGCCATGCTGAGTGTGGAAGCACGGGGGATCAGGGCTGCTGGCACCAGTTGTAGGGAATGGAGGGCACAGTGCATCCCCGGAGGGGCAGTGGCACAGGGTGCACAGGTGACTTGGGGTGGGGGCTGCTAGAGGCCGCTGCCGTCAAACGCGGGTGCTGGCACTGTGAGCTGTGGAGGGTCACCACACAGGACCTTTGAAGCAGCCTCTCTGTCCACCAACAGAGGAGCGGATCAGGACAACTCAGGGCTTATTCACAGCAGAGCACTACTCGGCCGCAGAGAAGGGCAGCTCTGAGTCGCCTGTAGGAAATGGGTGCTCCTCGAGGCCACAGTGCTGAGTGAAGTGAGTCAGACACAGAAGGTTAAATATTGCTCAACTTCTCTTATGTGAGAAGCCCCAAATATAAACAATTTGAAGAGCTAAAGAAAAAACAGAGGGGGGGGGGACGGGGACCTAGAGCTCTGATGAATGCAGAGGGAGCTCGTGCTGGAGGGAGGGGCGTAAACAGAACTCAGGTGCGTTAGGGGTGCGTGCCCTCTCCCGCTGCCTCAGAGCTCTAGGCCCTGCAGATGTGGACAAAGAGAAGAATTAGAAAGAAAGAAGCCGAGGTGAGAGTCCAAAGCCAACACAATGGCTGCACCGGAGCGCAAGGAACAAGTCCCCAGGAGGGCAGGGGTCAGCGGGAGGGGAGGGTCCAAGCCAGAAAGCACACGTGCTGGAGCAGGAGCCCGAGCATGCGCGGCCTGGGCCCTGACAGTGGTATCAGCACTGGGCCTGCGTCACTACGGCACCATGATAATGCAGATTCTAACGCAGGTGCAGAGTGGGCTGTGAGGGTCTGTTCTACCTTCCTCCCTGCTTTCTAAAGCTGAAACAGTTATGAAAAATAAAGACTGCTCAGCAGAACAAGCTGTATGTGTTTAGAGAACCCACTTTTTTTTTGAGACAGGTTCTCACTATGCCGTTCAGGCTGGCCTTGAACTCACTGTGCAGCCCAGGCTGACCTCAAACTCATGGCAATCCTCCTGCCTCAGCTTCCTGAGATTACAGGCATGAGCCACCACACCTGGCAAGAGCAAACCATTAAGACCCAATGTCACGGCATTGTAGACAGAGCCAGACCTGTGCTAATGCCCAGAGTGACTTCCAACCTATGGCTGTGTTACCCTGGGCAGCCCTGGAGGCCCTGGCCCACACCTCCTTCCTCATAAACCCCAGAGACGCTTGCAGCAGAGCCTGGTGTTACTGTCCTGTAGCACCAGGGAAACTGAGGTAAGCCTTTGGAACAGCATCTCTGTCCAGGTGCTCCCTGCCAGTGCTCTGGGCAGCTTGTGCCACTGTAAGCAGGGAACATATCATCTATGGTGAAAAGCACCCTACCCCAGGCCCAGCACACCCACCCAAAGGAGGCTGAGCCTCTGGGAAGCTGAGGAAGGAGGACTGAAGGTTCACAGTCCCTGAGCCCCAGGCTCACTGCATGAGAGGAGAATGAGGCTCAGAGGGGCCCAGGACTCCTTCTAAGCCACACACTGGCCTCTCACCCCCACCCTGTGCAAAGTCTGCCACTGCCAGCCAGGGCCAGCTTCAACTCTTCGAGACCCAGAGACACCAGTGTCCCTGCCTCCAGGTCCCTGTTCTCCCAGGGACCCAACTCCTGTCACCATCAGCTGGAGCTGCTGGCCACGTGCAGACACTGTTGCTGACACCAAAAAGGACACCCTCATCTCAGAGGCCCAGGAGGGCAGCCACTTTCCTAGAGGCGCACAGCTGGGAGGTGGGTGGCCCGGCCCAGCCGTCCAAGTGGCCTCCTCCAGGAAGTCCTCTTTCCATGATGCCGGGCCTGGTCACAGGACCAAGGGTGATGCTTGTGCTCCCGACAGCGCCCAGCTCCTTCCATCTCAGCCGCAGGGACAAGGCCAAGGACACCTAGCTGCCTGTCTGGCCACCTCAAGCCCCACCCCGGGGATCCTGGCCACGGCCGGTTTCAGGGACACCTGCTCTGAGTGACCACCTTTCCCCTGCCTGGCCTCAAGCCCTCTCCTGGGCCGGCTCCGCGGAGCAGACAGGACTCACCTGCAGGGCGGCTGATGCTGTGAAGGAGGAACGGCGCCCAGGCCCCTCACCTGCGAGGCTGCTGCGGTCACAGCCCTGCTAAGCCCACGGGCCTTGGCCCCAATCGCCAGACCAGGCCCGCCCTGCAGGGAGGAGCGGCCGGAGGCTGACCTTCCCCCGCTTATCAGGGCCTGGAGAGAGGCTGCAGCTCCAGGCCAGCATTCCTGAGCTGGGTGGGAGGGGCCGGCACAGCCTGGTCTGTTCCGGCTTTTGGCTTTTGAGGCGCAGGTTGGACAGGGCCACTTGCCTGGACCCTACAGCTTGGGACAGCGACACTTAGCTGGAAGGTGGACAGCTTCACCGGCCTGAGCCCCTCCTGGCACCCTACAGCTAGGCCTTGGTGGCCACGGGCTTGGGAATTCCACAAACACTTACTGAGCACCTAGTGTGTGCTGCTTGGGCCCCCGTAGGCCAACAGTGAGTCAGCAAAGACGGTGTGTCCAGAGAAACTGGTCCCCCACTTGCTCAGGAGAGTCACAGCCAGGCATGAGGTTGCACACCTACTGCCCCAGCACTCAGGAGGCTGAGGCAGGAGGATCAAAAGTTCAAGCCCACCCTGTTGTGTAGCTCAGTGAGAAGGCCCTGGATTCAATCCCCAGTACCGCCTTATCCCATGCCCCCAAAAGAGGAGGGTCACCTAGGATATCCCAAAGGTGCAGATCCTGGACCCCACATCCACTGGGTCAGGACCCCCCAGGGCAAGGCTCAGAAACAGATTTCTTTTTAAGGAATGTAAGCTGTTTATTGACCACTGCCCATCAACATTTACGACGAAGAGTACATAGCTGACCACTGTAGAGTTACTGTCCTGGCCTCTGCCCAACACTGAAAAATATTGAGCCTACACTGGAAGCATGGGTTAGGGTCAAGAAAAACCTGCAATCACAGAAGTTTGCTTGCTCATTTATTCCGATGGGTCCTCGGTAGCAAACACCGCCAGTCACGGAGGAGCTCCCTTGAGCCAAGCCCTGGACATCCCGCCCCCGACCTTTGAGTCACAGGTCCCTGCTCGCTGTGAAGGAGGGGTCACTGGGCATCTGGATAGGGGTGTACTCAACAAGCCTTGCATAGCTTATCCCACAGGCCAGGTTGTCTGGCTTCCTTATTGGGGCAGGGCAGCTGCTGGTCCAGTTAGAATTCTTTTTAGGAATTCTACAAGTGAATAGCTGCATTTCTATGATAAAAGACATGGACGCAGAGGCAGAGCTGCTTTGAAATTACCCACCTTGAACTGTCTAGCCGTGGGGTCAGCTATTTAGCTGGGAAGGCTGTGGCTTCAGGAAAACTGGGAATTTACCTGGAGGTGATTCATTTCCTAGGTTGCTCAGGATGACCTGGAAGAACTGGGGTTATCAGCCATGATTTTTGTTTTGCTGAATGCTTAGAAACAAAACTAAACCATTCACATTAGAATGTTATCTCTGTACACACAGACAAATTAAAAACTCTGAATGGCCACTAGATTGGGAACAGAAACAGTTCTGAGCCTGACTTTGGAAAATCCTCCAACAGTTAGAAAGCAGAGGAGTGTAGCGGGCTGATGACAAACAACCGTGGAAAGCTTTCATTTGTTCAAAGCAGCCAGTGCTATTGCTAGAAAACAAAACAAAACAAAATCCCCCAACAACCCCTCTAATACTACTTTCAAAACCAACATGTTAAGCTTGATTTTCATTCAAATGCAGTTTTTTTACACTGGTAGATCAAAAATCTACTTGATCTACATATACAATGCAAATATATATACAATAATTTTTTTAAAAATGACGGAAATTATCACTGAACTTCATCCTCTAGACAAGAATGCTGAGTTACTCTCCCTAAAAGGCAATCACAGCTGGGTGTGGCAGTGTACACCTGTAATCCCAGCACTCAGGAGGTTGAGGCAGGAGGGCCACCTCAAGTTTGAGACTATCCTGGGCTACATAATGAGTTCATGACCAGTCTGGGCTACATAGTGAGACCCTGTCTCAAAAAAGAAAAGAAAAAAGAAAAGAAGAGAAAAAAAAAGAAGTGAGAAGAGAAAAGAAAGGTTGAGGACTTAAAATGGCTCCAGGACTCTGGCCACGCCCGGCTTGGCTGTCTGTCTGTGGATGTGGCCTTCTTTGGCGGCAGGCAGCACAGTGCTCATGGGCTGTGCTCGCTTCAGCCTCCATGTTGAGGTTTCCAGATATCTGGTGATCCTGAAGGTCCAGAAGTCTGGCTCCTTGTGTCCCCACCCTGGCTGCTGGGCAGGGGCTGAGGGCCCCTGCATTGTCCATCAGGGAAGGAGGTGGGCACTAGACCCCTGGCCCCCAGAGCAGGGGCGGGAGTGGCCCACCCAGGTGAGCCTGGCCAAGAGGCTGTGGAGCCCCAGGGTGGCTGAAGGCCCCTGCTGAGTCTGCTGCAGGGCTGGATTTCACAGAGGGCTCCTAGGCCTCAGCGGCCCAGCGGCCCGCAGGGCCTGGTCCAGCATCCCTGAGTGCGCTTTTCCTGTGTCTTTGACCTGGTACCTGTCCCAGCCAGGTCTGTGGAGCTGTCCTTCTCTCAGGTACACAGCCTCCTACCTGGGCAGCCCGCAGCGGCCCCGAAGAAGCTCACCCTGGAGACTCTAGCTGCCATCTGTGCCCAGGCCCGCTCCCACTATAGGGTCCCCACTGCCCCTCCTGCTGGAGACTCTGTGCTTTGTCCCCTCCCCACCACAGAGCCAGCATCTTCCACTCCGGCCCTGGAACAGATGAGACATGCTGCTCTCTGGGCCTCAGTTTCCCCATCTGCACCCTGGAAGGGGACAGGCTGAGGGTTGGCAGAGCCCCCTTCCGGCCAGGGCTGTGGAGCTATTTCTGGGCCAGATGCCCTGTCCAGCTGTGACATCGGGGAGTCCACGGTTCTCCCCCAGGCCCACACTGCCGGCTAGAAGGTGGAAGGAGCCCAGGAGCAAGCGTCCTTCTCCAGGCTTCAGGCATGAGGCTTTGCCCCTGGGCACTCTCTCACACCTCTTCATCCAGCTTTCCCAGTCTCAAAATTCACAAAAAGAGGGGCATGGTCAGTGTGCTCAGTATGTGTGAAATTTGCCGTGTGCTGGGGACTGACATCTGGAAGCCCAGAATTCTATTAAAAGCAAATAAACTGGCCACTGGGGAGGCTGAGGCAGGAGAATTGTTCTGAGTTCAGTGACAGCCTGGACTACGTACAAGACCCTGTCTCAAAACCAAAAAAGCCAAAAGAATGGCACACGCACACCCCTCCCATGTCCTCAGTTTGCTGTCATTCTTTGAAAGACGGTCCCAAAAATTCTGTTGAAAAAATACAGCTGAATGTATCTTCTGTTGGCACCATGGGCCCAGCACAGCCAGGCCCCCAAGAGCTCAGGCAGCTGGAGAAGCCCATGGGGTGGGCAGCCTGGAGGGTGGTGGTAACCTCCTGAGGAAGGGGCCGCAGGAGAGGTATGGAGACTTGGGCAGGGCCAGAAGCTCCACACCAGGGCCTCCTGTGTCCTGGGCCAAGCTTGCGCCCCTGCTAGGCAGGAATGGCGGCAGCAGGGTGGGAACAGGCCTGACCGTGATGGAGGTCACAGCCCAAGGCCACACAGGAGCTGAACTCAGGTCACACTGGAATGCAGCTGTACGTCCACCTCCATGGTTCTGGGGACTGAAGCCAGGGCCTCATACATGCACTAGTTCAGGAGCCATTTTGACTGTACTCTGAGACAGGGCCTCACTCAGTTGTCCAGGCTGATCTGGAACTTGCAACTCTCCTGCCTCGGCCTCCAAGGAATCTGTGGTTACAGGTCTGCACCACTGCACCCAGGTCTCCTGAAGTCATCATTTCTGGATGACTGACAGCAGGGAGACAGTACCAACGCTGTGGAAATAGTTGGTAGACTGTTGTGCAAGAACAATGACAGGAAGTGCTTTGTACGTTCGATGCAGATGCAACTTTTTAAACAACAAGTCAAGCCTCACTATGCATAGATGGGGTTTCACTGTGCAGTTCAGGCTGGGCTTGAGCTCACTTTGTAGCCCAGGCTGGTCCCACGCTCAATCCATCCTCCTGCCTTAGCCTCCTAAGTGCCGGGATTACAGGCGTGCACTACCCCTCATGGCTGGTGGGTTTAATTTTAAAATGCTCTTTAAATCAGGCATGGTGGTGCATGCTTGTAATTCTAGTGCTCGGGGAAGCTGAGGCAGGAGAATCCCAAGGACAAGGACAAGTCTAGCCTGGGTAAAGTAGACCCCAGCTCAAAAAAGTGGGTGAGGGATATAGCTTAGTACAAAAGCCCTGGGTTCAACCCCTAGTGCCCCAAAGCAAATTAATAGCTAATTAATTAAAATGATCTTTAGAGAAAAACACTGGGCAGAGGGCATGAAAACATCTGCTGCCACCACCCAAGACAGGCTGTTGGGCAGGATGTCCTCTGTCTCCCTCTGTGATCTGCGTGTGTGTGAGCATCACAACCACAGTGTGATTTACAATTTTTTAAAAAGAGAAACAAAATAAAACAAAATTTAAAAACAAGATAATAGGAGGGTAACAATGGTTACTACACTGAGTATTGTTATCTTTAAATTAGAAACTAAGAGAAATTAGTAGTATAACTAGCTTGTGTATGTAAATATATATCTATATCTATCTACCTATCTATCTATCTATCTATATACATATATTGCATTTCCCTTCATTTTCTCCTTTCCCTCATCCCAGTTTCTCTTTCCTTTTGAACAGTTTCTTCCCATTTTATAATATCTATTGTACATTTTGGATCTTACTCGTTCAGCTTCTCACACTAGGGAGACAACATGATGTTTGCACATGTGAGTCTGATCTATTTCTCTTATGAGTATGGTCCCAAGTTGTACCCATTTACCTATAAAAGTCTCCAGTTTATCCTTCTTTGTGGCTTATTAGTACTCCATTGTATGAAAAGACCACATCTTTTTTATCCATTCCTCAGTTGATGGGCATTTGGGTTGTTTCCAAGACTTAGCCATGACAGATTGTGCTGCTATAAACATGGGTGCACATGTATTGCTGTGGTGAGATGTTTTTAATTCTTCTGGGAAGATACCCAGAGGAGGAATAGCTTGTTCGAATGGGACCTCCAGTCCCAGTTTTTTAAGGCATCTCCACGCTGATTTCCACAGTGGCTGCACCAGTCTACACTCCTACCAACAGTGGAGAAGGGTTCCTTTTCCCCCACAGCCCCTCCAGCACTTGTTATTGGTTGATTTCTTGATAATGGCCATTTTTTCTGGGGTGAGATGGAATCTCAATGTTGTTTTAATTTGCGTTTCTCAAATGACCAATGATGTTGAACATGTTTTCATATATTTATTTGCTGTTTATTCATCTGAGAAGTGTGTATTCACCTCAGGGGCCCATTTTTGGATTGGGACTTTAAATTTAGGAGGTCTGATTTCTTTTAGTTCTTTGTATACACAATGTGACTCTTTTCACCAGCCGCAGAAAACCTGCTGGTGGGCGATAGGGAAAGCGATGCACTGCTGGCGGTTCTCACTATGCTGCTCAGTTCTGTCAGGTGAGGCACCGTCTCTGCAGGGCCGGCCAGATGTCTCCAGCAGTCCCTGGTGATGTCACCTGCCCGGGGGTGTGGCGCTGCGGGCCCTGGCGTGTGTGGGCCCAGCAGCCAGTTCTCCCCTGGGTGGTTTTGTGTCAGCCCTTTTCTCCCAGTGCCCAGGTTTCCTAGCTCTAACAAAGCCGGGCCAGCATCTGTGCTAGGGACCAGAAGCCGCCAAGTCAGCCTCCTCTGGGTGCCCGCCGGGAGGGCACAGCCACCACTGCCCTCTAGTGGGAGCTGAGGAGAGCGCCTCATCCCTCATTCAGCTCTCTGAAGGTGCTGTGCCCCTGCTTCTCACCGAAGCCCAGTTCCCCAGAGACCCCCATCAGGGGTGGTAGGGGGCACAGGCCCTGTTATGATCTCAAATGTCCTTAGAGGAGCTCCTATGCCCGGTAGTGGGGCTCTGCTGGTGACTGGATTACTCATCATATGTATCAGTGACTGACCCACTGGTGAATCGAATCGTCCCTGAGTGGCACCGTTGGGTGACAGAGGGGGGAGGTGGGCCTGGCTGGAGGGGATGGGTGTGGGGGCATGACCTCAGCACTCTTGTCCCAGTCCTCTCCTCCCTGAGCACCTCCGCCTGGTCGCCATGCTGTGAATGGCTCTCTTCCGCCACCCCCTCTGCCATGGTGTTCCTGCCTGTCAGCCACGGCGGAGCCAACTGAGCACAGATGGGAACCAAGAGCCACAACAAACCTCTGCCCTCTCTGCCCTCTCTGCCAAGCATCTCGTCATGGATGTGCACAGTGGGCTAACATGCTCCCCCAGAACCCTCAGATAAGGCTACAGCCCTGGGGTGACCCCAGACTGAGCCCCAAGACAGACTCCTGGGGAAAGAAATGTGTGCTTTTTAAAGCCACTAACAGTGATGGGCTGAACCATGATGCTGCACAGGGGAGGAAGAGGAGGAGGAGGAGGAGGGAGAGGAAGAAGAGGGTCAGACACAGTCTGGGGTACAGAGCAGCTGGGCTTCAGCTTCTGCTCCCCATTGGTGCCCCTGGGTGACCTGGGAGGACTTGGCCCCTAGCTCCTCAGTTTCCTCCTCTGGGAGGCAGGGCCAGCAGCCCAGGTAGCACGGAGGGCAGGTCATCAGGGGAGTCAGTGGGGTGCGGTGGGCCGAGTCCAGCTTTCCCGCACCCACAGCTTCCCTGTCACCTGGAAATGGTGGGCCCCTCTGTGCATGAAGGACATCAGAGCCAGGTCTGCCCATGCGTTGGGCAAAAGGACAGCAAGTAGAGCCTGGGGTTCTGGAAGGACCGGGCTGGGTGGTCTGATAAACTCACAGTCAGACCCTCCTCATCCTGCTCTCCACAAGGCACCATGGATTAGAAAGACTCAGCAAGGCAGGCACCCTCTGGGAACCTGGGTGTCCTCAGCCGCGGCAGGCCAAGTGTGGGCCAGAGGACATGAGGCTGGGCCTCACTCTGCCCACTTTCCCTGCCTCTGCCTCTTGGGAGCCCCGGGTTTCCCACTTTGCCTGCACACCTCAGCCCCAGACTTTACAGGGCTGATCAGTCAGTCGACTCTGTGAAGTGACCAGCACCACTGTCCCCTCCCGTGGGCTCACTGCAGAGCAAGCTCACTGGCTGGTGCCTTCCAGGCCACCTAGCCCTGTCTCCATGATTCCTGCAAGGGCTGTATCTCCCCACCCCCTATGCTGAAGGGCCCCCGTGCCCCACTCCACAAGCCCACTACACGGGTCATCCCGCAGAGTTCTCTCTCTGTGTCTGTCACCACATTCAGGGCTGAGCTGTGTGTCTCCGAGATTCAGATGCTGAAGTCCCAACTCTCAGAAGCTCAGAATGTGACTTGACTTAGAAATGGGGTTGTCGCAGATGCCATTAGTTAGATGAGGTCAGCAGGGTGGCCCAGAACCAACACAGCAGTGTCCTTATTAAAGGGACACAAAGGTCACCATGTGAAGACAGAGAGACACAGAGTGAGGCTCCTAACATGCCGAGGAGAGGAGCCTGGAACGGATCTTCCTCCAGCATCACAAGGAAGTGCCTGCTGTCCCCTGAGCCCAGACCTCTGGCCTGCAGGACTGTGGGATGACACAGCCCCCTTCTCCAAAGCCTGTGCTCTTCGTTACGCAGCCCCGGATGACAAGTGCGGTGCAGTCTTTGGTTGCACGCCCTCCCCTCGCCACTTCCATCCGGGTGTCCGCACAGCTGCTCCTGATCTCTCCTCTGCAGCACAGGGCTGGTTGACAGCAGGGGCTCAGTAACACGGCGCCTGGCCTCAGCGCTGCTGCTTGCCCTTCCTCCTCACCGTCTCTCGTGTGGGCTCCTGTCCTCACCCACCTCTGTGAGCAGGCTCCAAGTCCCTCCAGCAGCCCAGCACACCCAGGCCACGTTCCGGAGTCTCTCCCGGGATCAGGCCATGCCCTCTACCTCATTTGGGCCCTGGGATTGGAGGATCCCTCCTGGCTTCTCTGGGATGGAAACATGTTGCTGAGTTTACAAACCACTTAAGAGTTCCCGGGCAGCTGGAATAGTGGGGAAACTCCATGCACGTGTGAGCCAGGGCAGCACAGGCCCCTCCGTCCACCTGCAGGGCTCAAGTGAGCCCCAGGTGTGTGCCCATGAGGCCGGGCTGCCTCACCTGAGGACCCAGGTGCTCGGACTTGCATTTCAGAGAGGCCAGAGTTTGGAGCTGCTATTTTTACTCCTGGTTTCATGTGGCGCGGTTTTAAATTATTGAGCTGTTGGAAAGCTCCCACAATGAAATCATATTTCATTTGTTTCTCCATTTGGCTATAAGTAAATCAATTTCAGGGACTCACTGGGAGGTGAGGACAGGGCAAAGCAACCTGCAGCTTAGGCCAGAGAAGGCCCAGCTGCTCTGGTCTGTGCAGGGTTCCCCACGTCTAGACACTGCCTGCTCCATTTGTCACCGAGAGTCTTCGTTTGCAAGGCTTCTGTCCAGCCAGGCTTCCAGAATGGACACCTTCCTTCTAGACCAGACCCCAAGGGAGCCTGGCTGCACCATGCTGCTCTTTGTAGCAGCAATTTGTGGGAAGCTGCAGCAGACACAGGGGGGCAGCGAGGGGCTGGGAGGGGCACAGGAAGAGTCTGACCTTCCTCTGTTCAGCACAGAACCAGTGAAGACTAGGGTGTGGGCCATATGCTGATCTCATGGGTGAGTGGCCCCCATGCCCTGGGCCAGAGACTCTAGGATGCACCAACACCCCATAATGCTCCAGAGGTCAGCATGTGCTGGACACTCCAAAATGTTCTGGAGACCCAGCAGAGTGCGTGGGAGACCCCAAAATGCTCTGGAGACCCAGAGTGCGTGGGAGACCCCAAAATGCTCTGGACATCAGCATGTGCTGGAGAACCCAAGATGCACTGGACAGAGCCTGGCGCATGAGGTCTGGTGACAGTTGGTGACAGAGCCAGGCGGGACCTAAAATCCAATAGAGGGAGGCACATGGCGGGGGTGGACAAAGCCCTGCAGGGGGTGGCACCTGTCCCAGCTGGGGCCGGGGGCTTCTCCAAAGAGGAGTCTTAGCTGAAGCCCGCAGGACAGCTTGGGCTATCCAGAAGAGGGGCCACTCCAGCAGCTGGGAATAAGGGCCTAGCACTGCATGACCTGGTGGGCTGGTACCTCCTGGCCATGGACTCACACGTGGCCCCTGGGCTCCAGTGTCCCTTGCAGGCAATGACAGGCTCAGAAGGAGCATGGGCTGAGGACCCCGGGGCGTACTCTTTAGAAGGGCACAGTGCGTGCCCTGGCTGCTCCACTTGGTAAGAGTTTGTGGAGGGTTCGTTACAGCCTCAGCTTCCCTACCTGTACCACGAGATGAGCACGATGGCAACAGGGTCCCCTAAGATGAAACTGAAATACAGAGACCTGCCCAGCCCTCCCCTACCAGCCCTGAGCATCCTTCTACGCAGCCCAGTGCCGTCGTGCCCTCCAAAGGGCAGCATGTATTTTCAGGGCAAATGACCCTAATTTCAAAGCAATCTAAAGGCCATGGAGAAGAGACAGGTGCCTGTCCTGGGGGCACCCATCCGACCACAGTCCATATTCACAGGACTGGTGTTTCGGATGTCCAGCCCGCCTGCCAAGGAAAACCCCCCAAGACGCCAGCAGGGTGCAGCTGACTGGATTCAGGGTTGGCTTCCCACAGCCTGCGGGGGGCTGTGAACACACACTTTTCACTTGCCACCTCTCTCCTAGGACTGCCTCAGGTCAGCAGGAATGGAACCCCAAATTTCTAACCGGTGTCCATAGGGCAGAAGAGTTGGGCCTAGGATGGCCTGACCCAGGGGCTGCCCTCTTTGCGTTGTCCCCTCCATCACCAAGATAGTCCAGGTCCTGCAAATGGGGACAATGTTCTCAGAAAGGTAGGGGATTGCGGTGGCACCCTTGTGTGTCCCCAGGGTCCCACTGAAAGCTCTGCCATTGTCTCCTACATCCAGAGTGCCTGTCACCTGCCTGGTAGCACCAAGCATGCCCAACAGGTGTCCAGGGACTTGACATCTCAGTCTCATGATGCCACCATCCTACCAGAGCCCAGAAGGGTGGGTGTTACCTGACCCCAGAGACAGCAGGCAGAACCCTGAAAGCTCAGCCCAGGAGGGACACAGGCCAGCACTGGCCCTGAAAGTTCCCAGCAGGGACTGCAGGAAGATGAGACTCCCCGTCTGCTGGGAGACTCGCCTGCTTATCTCTGGGCTTCCTCAGAGCCAAAGGCCCAGCCAAGTCCTGTCCCCGTGGAGCCTGCTCCTGTGGCTGTGACACACACCCAAGCTGGTAGAAGTTTCCCGAGCCCAGCACTGTAGGGGCTGGAACTCCAAGAGCGTGGGATGGTCCTGCAGGGCAACCCACAGGGACAGACAGCAAATGCGCTGCTTTTGAAGACACTGGGGCCACCAAGGGGCCATGCCCAGGGCCTCATGGAACCCTCCTATTCATTCCCTAGAGGGGAATGAATTCATTCCTTGCCTCCAAATACCACATTTGACTTTGGGGTTACATCTCCAATGTGAGCACTTCTAAGGGACACGGGAACCCTCAGCACCCTCCCCAAGCCTGCAGAGGAGAGGACACACGGCCCTGCTCAAGGTCATGTCAGGGATAGGACAAATGGGACACAGCAGTCTTCAGGCAGGAACATTCGGCAAGTCTACATGGGACCAGAGCTGGGAGGACAGAGATGGGGGCCACTACCAGGGCTACCACATGTGAGGACTTGCAGGCACCCCCCACTTGAAGGAAGGGGCTTCAGTGGGGTTGGGGGATACTCCCTAAGTGCCCAATTGGGAGGGGTCCCCACACAGCTGCTGGGTGGGGGTGGAGGTGGGGGGGGATTCTGGGTGGCGCAGGTATGAGCTGGGCAGGAAAGGCAGGGTGGGGGCTCTGCAGTCCCTCAGGTCCTTCCCCTGCCTCTGTGGCCACCAAAGCCCAGATCTTCTGCCCTTGCTAATGGGCTTTTTGGGGGCTTACTAAGGTTTGGACCCAGGACCTTGTGCATACTAGGCAAGCGCCCTGCCACCTAGCTTCATCCTTGTTGGATGTAGGAAGGATCTTACTCTGTAGCCTATGCCCACGAGCCCCTCGCTGGCCCTCTGACACCTTGTCTGTCAGGCCTGCTGCACAGGCGGCCCGAGGCACTGTTCTCTAAGGACCACATGAATTGTGAGACAAATTGTTGCCTCTTTTCTTCCCTGGAATGGAGTTTAGCACATCAAAGGTTTTTAATAAATTGTTGTATGAGTGACTGAAACGCCTGTGAGGATAGGCAAGTCTTAAGGGAGGCGACGGCACATACCTCTCCCCCATCAGTTTCCATAACAGTAATTATAATAACTGCCTTTCTGGAAGCCTGACTTCTTGCCAGGAGTTGGAAAGGTTGAGCTTAACACTGCTCATTGCACACAGCAGTCCTAAGGGTGGCGCGCTGTACTTAATGGAAGAGGGAACTGAGGGACAGAAAGGACAAGCTGGTGGCTCCAGGTCGCACGAGTCCACAGCCCCAGGGACAGGCTGAAATCCAGTTCTGTCTATTCAAACCAAGTGATTTGATTCAAGGCAAATTCCCCGAGGTCCAGCCACTGCAGGTGCAGGGCAGGAAATGAATGACAGGCCCCTGGTCGGCCCCACCCTTGCCACTAACCTACTGGGTGACACCGGGCAGAGCCTCTCTGGCCTCTGTCCAGGCCTTGGGGAAGAAAGTGCTGGGGCCGCAGCACTCTGTCCTTCCGGGCTGAGACCTGCTATGACCCCCAGCCTCTGTCCCCATGAAGGTTCATGCTCCCAGAGCCAGGCCAGCTCTCCTGGGAGGCCAAGACAGGGCCTGACCAGTGCAGCTTTCACAGGGACAACTGCTGAGGGTGTCAGTGGCAGAGGACGTTGAGGCCTCCTAAGAGGCCCTTAGGAGCCCTTGCAGACACAGTGGGGCTTTGGCTTCTGACAGGGAGGGGACAGAGGGCTTCCAAAGAGGTCGGGTGTGAGCCTGGCTGCTCTCTGGCTGAGTGGGCCCCCAGAATGCCTCTCAGGGTGAGGGACAAGTACAGCACTCTCTCCCCACCCCTCTGTTTCGGCAAGTGTTTGTAGGTGCCTGCTGGCCCTGCATTAGACACCAAGTGCAATGACAACCGCATCACTGGTGACACTGACTGACGCCCTCACGCTGGTCTCCACACCATGAGCTCACGTGGCATTCAGACCTGTGCTGGAGGGCAGAGACTGCTCCAAGTCTAAGGAGGATGGTTGAGTGGTGTCATCAACTTTTAAGGAACAGGTGGACAGCCAGGAACAACCCAGAACCACCTACATGGTCACGGTGGGGTGCTCCCAGCCCACCTGCCTCCCTCACTCAGCCGTTCAGGTGCCCCCTTGGTGCTCACAGCAGCAGGGACTGCTGAAGGTCCACCGCTGAGGCGGGGGCTGGGATGTGCAAGGGACCCCTGATCTTGCTGGGTGTCCTTCCATCAGCGTCAGGTCCCAGTGGGTAGGTGGCAGAGCCCAGGGCTGCAGGCTCAGACCCTGCGAGGCCTCCTGGGTCCCCACGGAGTCTTGTGTTCCTGGGCTCCTCCCCCCCCCCTTTCGATCTAGACGGGTACTGCCGATTGTGTGCGGGTGGGGGGCGCTCTGTCTCAGGAGTCTAATCCCAGTCCAAGTCTGTGCCCAGCCCTCTCTCCCTCCACGGCCTCTCCCAATAGCCCCTGCCCCGGCAAGACCCTTGTCCCTGCCTCCCCACCAGGCCCTGTGCCCCTGCTGTCTGTCCTGTCTCTCCCTGCCCAGATTCCCTTTCCTATCCCCACCCACCCAAGGTCTGCGCTGGGCGCCTGGTGTCACCGAGAGGAAATCAGTCACTGTGTGGGTCCCTTGGTGTGCGATCCCAGGACCAGGGCCCCTGCGGGGTGGGGGTGGCAGGGAGCGGGGGTGCGTAATGAGGAGAGGCACAGCCCACAAGTCCAGCGGTCCAGACCTCGCCCTTGGATGTCAGCTAATTCCACCTGCACTGCACCCTCGCTCTGCCTCGGTTTCCCCCTCTGTAAACTGGTAAAGAAGGGAGATGGCACAAAAGGCCTTCCACTGCGCAAGGGCTTCTCAAAACTGGCCCTTCCCTGCGCCGCCGCTGTCCTGGCGACTCCGGAGGTCCCGAGAGCCGCCGGCCCCCGGTCCCAACCAAGGCCGCGGCAATGGCCCCACAGAGCGGGAGGAGCGCTCGCAGGGCCTGCGCCTGCGCATCGAGGCGCCTGCCAATATTTGTAGTCTGCGCGTCTGGAGGCGGCGGCGCGGGGGCGCGCGGCGGGGGCGCGCCGCCTGCACTTCCCGGGGTGCGCGCGGTCGCGGTCGCGGTCGCGGGGCGGGGCCGGCGGGGTGGGGTGGGGGCGGGGGCGGGGGCCGGAGGCGGAGGCCGGGGGCGGGGCGGGGCCGCCGGGGGCGGGGCGGGCGGCGCGGGCTGCGGCGCTGCAGGGTGACCGGGCGCGCGGAGGAGCGCGCGGGCGCGGCACCTCCGGGCCCGGCGTCTGGTGCCGCAGCGCCGCGAGCGCCCCGGCTCGGATCCGTCGCCGCGATGAGTGCAGGTGAGAGCTGGGGACTGGAGGCCAGCGCGTCCCCGCCCCGTGCCTGCGCCGCCAGGGCTGGGTGGCAGTCGGAGGCTGCACCTGCTGCAAGAGCAAAATCGCCCGGAGGCGCCACCAACTTTTGCACCTGGGGTTTGTAGCCCGTGGGCGTCGGCGCGTAGGCTGGGTCCCTGTGCCCGGGACACATAGCTGGGAGGCACGCTCAGGGGTCGTTGGCCACCGCGCCAGCCAGGGGACTGCGCCGCGCTGGCGTGCAGCCTTTCCTCTGCTTTTCAGCGTAGCCAGAGGTTGCTCCAGGTTGCACAAGGCCAGAGAGCCCGGGCGAGGGGCCCTGGGACCTTCGCAGTCCGGGCCAGGAGAGAGATGCGATGGCTGGCCAGGCTCTGCAGAAGAGGCGCCGCCCTGGCGCGGTTCCTCCGGTGCCCGGGTGGGGGGCGTCAGACCACTCGCAGTGTTTGTGTCGCCGTCGCAGATCTGAGGCCCGGGAGCCCGTGTGTGTGTCGTACCTAGCCCAATCTGCCTGCGCGTGTCCCTCTCCAGCCCTGGCCCTTGAGCGACCCGCCCGGCCTCTCCCGCCGCACCCACCCACCGGGATCTGACAGCCTCTGCGGAGCCGGAAAATCCAGCCGCAAACCAGCCGCCCCGTGTGCAGCTGGGGAAACTGGGAGCTAGAAACCTTGGCATAGAGTGGGCATCTAGACCCCTGCCAGAGATGCACCCTTCCCAGAGCCTCCTGGGGCCTGCATCAGCCCGGCTGGTCCCCGCATTCCCCAGTGGGGAGGAGCCTCACTGTTTTTCAGGGTGCGACTAGAAACTAAAGGCTCACGGGGCTGGAGTCCCTGGGGCTCAGAGGCCGGGTGGGGATTTGACCCCGGGGTGGCCCCTGTGTGCTTCCTTCCAAGCCTGTCTCTCCTCTGACTGCAGTATGGCCCTTGGCCATGGTGTAGGGCCCAGCCAGGGACAGTGCTTCCCCAAGGGAGAGGGTCGGACAGGGAGAATGGGTGGTGGTAATCGCTCATTGTGGGCTCCTGGCCTGGAGGAAGTATTGGGGGGCATGTTCCCAGGGCCCCCTCCCAGGGGAGCATGTCCCCTCCCCCACTGCCCAGGAAGGAGAGACTGCTGCAGTGGGCATCTGGGGAGAGTGGCTGAGAGCAAGTGGCAGGCGGCTGGAGGTGGGATTCTTTGAAAGAGGATTTCTGAGAGGACTGGCCTCTTGTCTAGGGGGGCTGGGCAGGAGGGCACCCCGAGACTTGGCAGGATCTCCAGGTGTTTACCTAGTGGCAGGTAGGGATAATGGCCGGGTGCACACCGGTAATTTCATGCTCTCTGTGGCTGTAATTGGTACCTCTGGTCCCTCCTGTAATCAAGAGCTGCAGCAGGAGCATGCCTCCCCCTTCCCCATGCATATGTGGTTGTTGTCCTGGGGCAGGGCAGCTGGGAATGTGGGGGGCATGGGGCTGGGGGTGGAGCCGTGGTGTGCATTAGTAGTCTTCGCACAGGGCACCTTCTTGAGCTTGACTTCCTGACCTGGAAATGCGGTAGCACTGGTGGCCTGGAGGGGACAAGGTGTAAGGTGAGAAAGCCACAGGTAGCAGGCCCTCGGGAGGTCAGGGTGGTCCTCACTGGGAAGCCAAGCCCCCTGCCCCCTCTGGGCTCCCTGTGCTCCCTGTTCACCTGTTGCTCAGGCCAACCGCGGCCCCAGCTGATCAGGCCCATAGCATGGTTTTCAGGCACATCAAGGTGGGGTGAACAGAACCAGTGGTCCCTGTGCCTGGCACAAGTGTGTGAATGTTTAGCAGGTCAGGAGCTCCCAGCATCAGCAAGGGGAAGGAAGGCAGGTGTCCCGGAGGCCTTCCCTGCGGCAGTGTGGCATCATTCCAGAGCTTGGCGCCAGGTGGCATGGCTGGCCATTAGCTGGTCCAGTATCCAGCTGCCCAGATGCACAGGATGATCAGAGCACAACCCTTCTGCCCTTTTGTGCCACAGAGCTACGGCTTCATCTTTGGGTTGATACAAGTGTGACACTGAGGCTCTGCAGTGGCCTCACCTCTGGCTGCCTGTTGATTCCAGGTGGTCAGGGGAATTGTTTACCTAGTAAACAGGAAGGAGGATATGGTGCTCTTAGTTATGCAAGCATGGATCCAACTCCAGCACACTAGCTGTGGGGCTCCCTGTGCCTCAGTCTCCCCAGTTGTATGGAAAACTGCCATGAGCTCTGTGGGCAGTGCCAGCCCCCACACAGTGAGCCTGGTCTTGATGGGGAGCATGGTGGCAACCACAGCCCACATGGTCACAATGGGCCGGGTGGGGCAGGAAGAAGGTCCCTGCCCAAGTGGTGGAGGAATGAGGGAGTCACGGTACCAGCTCTGCCACCCATGGATACTGGATCCTTGATCGAGGTGCAGGCTGCCCCTGAGCCTGGACATCCCCCTGGGTAGCTGCAGGCTTAGCAGGTAGGAGTCTGCTGGCAAAGATTCCTGGGGGGTTGTTGGTCTGCTCCTAGAGCACAGTGCCACCAACCAGGCAACTTAAACAGGAGAAGTTACTTTCCAACCATGCTGGAGCTTAGGAGACCCAGTGAGGTATAGGCGGGGTCTACTTCTGCCTCCCAGGCTTGTGGACAGTGCTTTCTCTATGTCCCCCTGCTGCCATCCCTCTGTGTGTGGCTGTGTCCCTCTTTCTCTAAAGATATCAGAGAGATTGATTGGGACTCACCCTGGGGACCTTTATGTCACCTTAGCAGCTTCTGTAAAGGTCCTGTCTCCAAATACAGTATTGGAGTTAGGACTGCAAGTTGTAAATTTGGAGGGTAAACTATTCAGCCCATAGCCAGGGTCCAGGGCTGCTGCAGAAGGAGCTGGAGGGGACTTGAGGAAGCCCAGAGGGGAAACTGAGGCCTGCAGAAGGAGAAACTGTGACCTGTCCAGAATTTGATCTATCCTGTCCTCTGACCCTGGGTGGTATGGGCCCTGGTGTTGGAGACAGAGACCCCTGCTTCCCCTAACCCAGGGTGGCCAGCGGTGTGGCTATGAAGATGTTCCACTTGGCCTTCCTGGCAAGAGCAGAAAATTAGGAGTCCCCCAAGTGTGGAGATAGTGATGGATGTGAGTCATTCATTCATTCTACAAACTTTTGGTGTGTGCTACCTGTGCCTGCATTGCTCCAGGCCCTGGGGTTTAGCAACAAACAAGAGCAAACAAAAATCTGTGTTCTACTGAAATGTATATTCTAGCAGGGCTGGGGCAAGGGACATTTTATAGCGAATGATGTATATGATGAATGTTGTTAATGCTAGCAGAAAAATGTCTAAGAAAACCAGATTGATTTAGAGACAGCTGAAGACCAAATAGCTTATCATGTTTGATCTCAACTCTACAAAACCAACACAAGAAGGAAGACTAGAAGGAAATAGCATCTTCCCAGTGGCTATGCTGGGAGGAAGAGCGAGGCTGTCTCCCTGCCAAGCTGTCCCTCCATGGTTTCGTGGACTGTGCAAGAGAGGAGAAAGTGCTGCTCCCAGCTTCAGGGAGGGTGGCCCTGGATAGAAGTCCATGGCTCGGTGAACTTCCGTAAGTCTATCCTGCAGGGGCTCCGTCCTCTGCAAGGAGTGGAGGTGGCATCTCCCTGACTACAGCTTAGCAGAGCTAAGCGTGTTCCCTGTGTGGTCCTGTTCTTCATGAGGTACACAGAAACAAATCCCTGTGACCCTAAAATTCTTCAGGAATCACACCTGGGAAGGCCCCTGGTAGCCCCTGGACTGGCCACTAAGCCCTCGCACCTATACTCTGTGACATTCACAGTAACCTCCAAGCTGGCCCTGAGATCCTCTGAGTCTTTACAGTTCTGCCAGTGAGGTACTTCAGTGTTTTCTAGGATTAGGTTTTGAGTTTGATGAGCTCTGGGCTCTTGACACTGTGGCTGCAGGAAAGCCCCAGGTACGAATAGGGAGGGCTCAGCCTACGCAGGAGTCTGTCCTGTCACTGGCCCTTTAAACAGGCCCTGTCCCCAGGACCTGGCCAGGCTGCGATCACTGACGCCGACAGCTGCTGAAACTCTGGGCTGCTGGCTTGATGCCCACCGAGGCCTGGTGCCCATGAGCCTATCTCTGCAGAGTCACCTCAGGGCCCTTTTTGCTCTCTGTACCTGTGCCCAGCTTCTGGAAGACCTGTGTGCCATCCCGGAGTTGGGGCCCGGGGGGATGTTCAGCAGAACCATGGGGTGTTTGATGGTGGCCTGAGCGGGTCCTGAGCGGCTGAGGCCCAGGGTGATGGCAGCCAGGGCCTGGCCCTAGGCTGCCTAGGTCTGGTGCCCAGGCCCAGCAACCTGAGCACAGCATCTTGGTTTACTCAAGGAATTTTTCCACTGGCACACGGCTCAGGCATCTAGGATGTCGGGCAGCACCGAACAGGATGGGCTCGTGTGTCATAGCGGCCATGGCCCACCAGTGCTTCCCTGCCCTGCGGCTGGCCCTTATATCTGTTCTTTCCCGGGATCCAAATGACGCCTCTGGGGCTGCTGGTGGCGAACCCACTTACAGATACCTAAGAGGGAGGTCCCGTTGGTTGCCTGGTGTCACCAGGCTTGTGGCCATGGCAAGGCTGGGACTGGAACCCCAGTGGCCTGGCTCAGTCCCATGCATGTGTCTCCTGTCTGATCGGCCCTGTCCACTCCACCTGCCCCCTCCTCTTGTGCTCATTAGACCGCTGGTGACATGGGGACTTTGTCTCCATAGTCTTGGCTTGGTGGGGCATTGTGCTGATGGTTCCTGGTGGGGTCTCACACTATCCTCTCACCCAAACCCCGAAGCATAGTCCTGTTTTTGAGGGAACAGGACTGGTCCCCATCTCCTGCCTTCCATTTCCTCTGCCTTGTTTGGCCCTACCTGGGGTACTGCTAGGCCCCAGCCTCAGTGCAGACAGGAGTGATTCTCCCCAGGTGGAGCCCATCTGTGCCCACAACCTTGACCCTTGAGTCCCTGCTACCCCTGATCCACCCCAGTCCTGGACCCTTCTGAAGTCACAGCACCTCTCTTCTGGCTCACACAGCCCCCCTGAGACTCTCAGCCACCTCCCATGTGTGGAAGATGCCAAAGTCACCCAGGTGTTTCAGTTACCTCCCTGGGAGGGCACAACCCAGGTGGCAGGCAGCCAGTGGTACCAGAACCAGGCAGGAGACAGAAAGAAGCTGAGACCGAGAGGAATTCCTTCTGCCTGGGATCAGGGAGGGGTTCCTGGAGGAGGTGGCGGTGGGTTGAGTCCCTCCAGTGGTAAAGCCAGCCTGTTTCCAGCTGCACAGAACTGGGAAGCCCTGGAGCCTGCTTTGCAAATAGCCCTCTGCTCCCCTTGGAACCTTGGGCCTGGCTTGACAGAGCCTCCCATCCCCCTCCATGCCCTCCTCCCGACCCTACCTCTGCAGAGCAGCAAGAAGACATGTAGAGCAGCCCAAGTAGATGGGGGTCCCAGGGAGGGCAGCGTGTGAGGGTGGAGGGGACAAGACGTTGGCCTGTAACATGTCAGGGCTACTTGCAAGGGAGGGTGTGCTGGGCAGGCTGGACTTTGGGTGAGGGCCAGGCAGAGATGGGTGTGCTGGGAGGGGTGCTGGACCCTTCAGACTGGTACAGTCACCTGGGGCATTACTTGGGCACTGAGGCCATAAGCACAGGGCAGATACTGTATCCCCTCCCCTCCAGGTGGCTGGAGCTGGGGACACTGACTGGGGAAGGTGTGTTGTGGCTTTTGCTTCTGGTGTGGTTTGGGCCTCCTGGCTGGGACTCAATACCCAGCACCTACAATTAAAGGAGGAGAGGTTGATCTGGGAGAATAGTTTAAAAGTTTCAGTCCATAGTTGGCAGGATGCAGGGCACAGGGTCCTGGCAGAGGAGAGCCGTTCACAGCGTGGGGCACAGGAAGCCCAGAGAGAAGGCAGGAGCCAGGAGATGGATAAACCCTTCCAGGCCCCGCCCCCAGGACCGCCTCTTCCACCAGGCCCCGCCTCCTCATGGCATATTTGATTTTAAACTCGTCAGAGGACTAGTCCGCCAGTGCGTGATCCAATCACCTTTCAAAAACCCTGCCTGTGATGGTGTGAGGCTTTGGGAGCACCCAAGTACAAACTGTACAACCAGGCCTCCAACACCCAGGATAGCCCCCCTCTCAATATCCTTACTGTCTCCTAGCCAGCACCCTCCCCTGGCCGGTAAGGCTGGACTCCCAGGTCCCAGAGTCTGCTGAGGGCAGCTAGCCACCAACACTTCTGCAGCCTTCTGCCCCTGGACCAACTGTTTTGTCCCTGCCCGTGGCTCCTTGGCGCTGGCTGAGGAGGCCGTGAAGCTTTGCATAGGACAGAGATTTTACTCTTAACTCGGCTAAATTTAAACACTGCAAATCCTGTGAGCTCCACGCTGCCGAGATCTGCTGATGAGAGCCTTGGTTTGTGCAGTTTGTGCACTTTCAGGGAGCAGGGGTGGGGCATACAGAGCCTTGCACGCATCCCGCCTGAGATGTGGTGCTGCTGCTGCTGCTTCTGCTTCTGGGGATCTCTTCTGCAGAAAGGCCCGGGACATGGCTACTGACTTGTGCTCCAAGGCTTTGGGGCTTCATTCTTAGAAACTGTTAGCCAGAGGGCACTGGCTGACCCAGTCACTGTCCACCCAAGCCTCAGCTTCCCAGGGCCTCAGACCTGAAGTTACTGATGACCCCAGAGAGCCTGTGTCTACCTACATTCTGTGGACTGATATTTATTGCATTAGAAAGTAGAACAAACTGTGTGTGTGTGTGTGTGTGTGTGTGTGTGTTGGGGGGTACTGGGCATTGAAACCAGGGCTTTTGCATTGAGCTATATCCCCAGCCCTTTTTAAAATGTTTTATTTATTTTTATGTTTTATTTATTTTTGTATTTTTTTTTGAGACAGGGTCTCACTATGTAGTGCAGGCTGGCCTTGAACTTGCCTATGTGGCCCAGGCTCACAGTGATCCTCCTGCCTCAGTCTCCTGAGTGCTGGGGTTACAGTTGTGCACCACTATGCTCAGTTTATTTTGAAATTTTGAGACAAGGTCTTGCTAAGTTGCCTAGGCTGGGTTTGAACTCGCAGCCTTCCTGCTTCAGCCTCCCAGAGTGCTAGGACAATAAGCCTGCACCACACCTGGCCAAAAGAGAAATTTTACAAGAAGTGTTGTGTTAAAAGAGTAATAAACCCTTTGCGTGTTGACCTAAGAACGCGATTAGTGGGATGTGGTGTTGCGAATCTGACATCAGGATTAACACCCAGGGGCTGGATTCTGATACCAGGTTCTGCATCCAAGCAATTGTGAGGTGACAGGTCACACAGCTGCTGCAAAGCCCCCCTCTCCCAACCCCAGCATCAGGCAAGAGCAAGTGTGCTAGCCAGTTTTCCAACCCTACATAACAGCGCTCCCAAGGCCAGGTACTTGTAAAGAGAGAACGTTTCCACCGGCTGACCGTCTTCGAGAGTTGAGGGGCCTCCGGAAGCCTCGGCTGAACTTTCACAGCTCCAGGTTGTTTTTTGGCTTTTGTTTAGTTTTCTTTTGCAGGACTGGGGCTAAAACCCAGAGGCCTGCTTAAGTTGCTCAGGCTGCTCTCGAACTTGTGATCTCCTCCTCCCTCGGTCTCTGAGTGGCTGGGCCTCCAGGCAGGCGCCATGGCCGTTTTATGTGTTTAGTGCTTACTCACTGCAGGATGTGTGAGTGACAGGGTTTGGCTGGATGTCAGGTCCTGAGGACACTCCCTCGGCAAGCAGCTGTTGAACTCCTTGGCTCTGGGCCAGGTCTCCGCTTTGTAAGTGGACATTCGCTGTCACTAAGGCTGTGGGTGACCTTGCCATGTTACAAGCCGGGGACTGTGTGTGTGTGCATGTGAGACCTCTGCTGACACTTTCTTCTATGCTTATGAGAAGGCGTTCTTCTCCAGAGGACTTAGGAGTGGCTCTGAAATGCCCTGTCCTTAGCCGAGAGCTCACAGCTGGCAGGGCTGCACAGAGGCTAAATATATCCCGGACATGCGTGGCCTCAGGAAGCCCCGCAGTCGAGCACCCGAGACCCCAGAGCAGCCGACCCGGCGCCTGAGTCACACCTGGCCTCTGCGGAGTTTCTTGGGACCCTGGCACACATCTGGGCTCCACCACTGGTCCCACACAGCCCCATGCTGGACCTCACCGTTCCCAGGGTGCCCAAGGTCGTGTGGCTGCAGAGATGCGTGGAGGGTTCAGGCTCTGCAGCCAGCGGACACAGTGGCTCCCATGCCCCCTCATCCAGGGAGCGTTTCTGTGCTTTCCAAACACTCACCTGAGCCTCCTGTCCCTCACCCACTGTATGGGGGGGTTGGGGCTGAGGCAGAGTGGTGTGGAGAAGCCTGCCCAGGGTTGCCTGGTTGGTGGGAGGAGTGCAGCCTCTTCCACCGCTGTGACCTCCTCCAATATCTGTGGTCCAGAATGAGGCTCAACCTCCTCCAGGATGGCTGCCCATTTGCGCCGTTCATGAATCTCCACAGCCGGAGCTCTGGCTGCACAACCCAAGACACTAGAGCATGCTGGGATGATGTCACCACCCAGACAGAGGGCAGGGTGGGCTCTGGAAGGAAGTTGTAGAGAATCCCAGTACTAAGGAGGCTGAGGCAGGAGGATTGCCACAGGTTCAAGGCTAACTTGAGGAAAGTGACAAGAAGGTGGAAGGTCATTGTAGCTGTGCTGATGGTGGTCCCATGGGTGTTGGGGGCTCCGCCTGGCCCTGGCTAGGTGATGTTGGGCAGTGACACGCAGGCAGAGCCCAGCCAGGCAATGTGGGCACAGTGGTGGGCACGTGGGACCACACTGACCACGAGTGCCGGAGACACACAAAGGGGCTGGACCTGGTGCAGGGACCCTGGCGCCGCCTTCCGGGCCTTGCTGCCCCAGTTCTGCAAGGAGGCATGGCTGTGCCGGGAATAGCTCCTTCATTTCCCGCCTGACTCTGGGGGACACAGCTCCTTGGGTAGAGAGGGCACCCACGGTGGACAGCATGGCTGGGGGGAGGTGGGCTCTTCACCAGCCGCCACACCTATTGGGATGCAGTGATGCAGGCGTGTTCCCCTCGGCCCAGCTGCAGCCCCCTCAGGATTCCTCCCTAGCCCCATGTGGAGGCCACAGGCACGGACGATGCTGCCTCTGACCTGATGCTGTGAGCCTGTCTCACCTGGGCAGCACAGTATCCTTGTGGAACTCTGTCCCCAAGCATGCAGGCAAAAGAAGTTTCCAGATGGGCCAAGGTTGTGGGGTGAGCTGGTACCCTGCTGCAGCTTCTGTCTTTGCCTAGATCAGGCAGGCGCCGGGAGCAACAGGGCCCCGGAGGGACCTGCCTGTGACCCCTTCAGGTGCTCACAAAACCATAGCCTCGCCTCCCTGGTCTAGATTTGTTTTTGGTTTTTTGAGACAGGGTCCTGCTATGTAGTCCCTGCTGACCTTGAACTCACTATGTAACCCCAGGCTGGTGTCAAACTCACAGCAATCCTCCTCCCTCAGCCTCCCAAGGGAGTTCTGGGATTACAGGTGTGTGCCCGCATGCCCAGCTCATTCCCTGTTGATCAAGGACTGTTCAGATATTGACAACTTTACCCACATTGTACTAATGTGTTTGGCAAAGGCTGTTTCCCTGGCACCCAGGAGCACTGGCAAGCAGAAATGAGTCGCAAGGGACACTCTGTGGGAGGCCTGGCGGCTGCAGTTTACCAAGGCCAAAGAGGGCCTATAATCAACTGCAGGTCATGTCTGCGCCCCGATTTGAGGGCCCACAGGCCACAGTCACTGGGCCAGAAAGGGGCAAAGTGCCCTGAGGTGAGGCTGTCTGTCCTCAGGCCCTGGCTCTGTCCTTCACCTGGACCTGTCTTGCAGGAAGGTGTGGCCGTGTAGATAGGGCAGGCGGAGAAGGAGGGCAGGGACGGGTTGCACGTGGGCTGAGCCTGTGATCGGGCTGGGCCACCTGGGCTTTGCCAGTGATGGTAGCAGGATAGTGCTCTGTGAGGACCTTGTGCTGGCCTCCTCTGCCCCTGGTCAATGTCCCTTACTGCCCGCTCCCTCTCCCTGCCCAGATGTGGCTCCCAGATGTGGCTGGAGGAAGCATGTCACTCCTCCCACTGCCCGGTGCCCACTCTGCTGGCCACTTAGGGAGACTGGGAAAGGACCCAGGGTCCCAGGGCACAGCCCGCCTACATCTTGCTGGCAGATTTTCCAGACATCCCTTGCTTAATGACCCCATTCTGGTCCTGGACCAGGTCCTTAACCGAAAGGACCACTAAGCAGGGCATTGTGTAGAGCATGTGCATTACAATATTCAGAACCAAGTGGGCCTACGAAACCCCACCTCGGTGCCTGTGCTTTGATGTGCGTCTCTCACTCGCAGCACTGCGAGCTCCCGTGCTGTCCTGCACAGCACAGTCAGCAACATGTACAGTGCATGCTTACAAGAAGCTGCCATGAGCCCACACTGCCACCCACATCCCTGTCCCTGAGTGGGGAGCCGAGCGCAGGTCAGGTTCCAGGTCGGAAGGGTCGTAACACAGGTGGGCCATTAGGGGGGTGTGAGTGCCCGTATTTGCACAGCGGACATCATCTGTAGTCACCGTGAACCACATGGTGTGTGTGTGTATGTGTAGGGTGTCACAAAAGGGGTTCACATTTGCTTTGGAAAGAGCAAGAGCCTGGAGCGCCAGCAGAGGACGTAGCAGCCCACCTTGGCCCCTGCTCCCTACCTGTGGCCCCACTGACCTTCTGCGCCTCCTCTGCCAGCCCTGCCACTGGACATGTGGGTGCTGGACTGAGGCAGTTCCACTGAGCGGGTCCTCTGCTAGGTGGAGGCTGGGCTTTGTGTGATAATATATAATATATACAACGTAAAATTTTCCATCTTAACCTTTTTGTGTATCCAGTCCAGGGTATTAAGACTTTCCCATTTCTGAGCAGCTGTGACCCCCATCCATCTCCAGAACCCTGTCATCCTCCTCACCTGGCACTCTGTCCCCATGAAGCTCTGGGCCCAGCCCCTCCCCACTGCTCCTGCCATTGCTGTGGATGTGGTTGCTCCAGGGACCCCACAGGAGTGGCACCCACAGTGCCTGTTCTGCCCTCATCACACCATTTCGAGCTCCAACTGGGGTGTGGCGTGAGTTACTATAACCTTCCTTTTCCAGGGTGTGTAATATTCCACACGATGGACAATGTTGTGCTTATCCCTTCCTCTGAGAATGGATGCCCGTTGCTTCCCCCTCCTGGCTGTAACTAATGTCCCATACTTGTGGCATGCAGACACCGCTGGGTGTTCTTTGGGGTGTATCCTGCAAGTGGGATGGCTGGGTCATCTGTGATTCTGTTGATGCTTCTGGGTGGGGAGCCCCTGTGCACCATGGACACTTGGAAGGCATCTCAAGTGCAGGGCCTCAGCAGCTGTGTCCTTCTGTGACTCTCAGTGCCCATAGCGTGGTGTCTGAGGGTTCATCTCTATGTGGACACTGTTGGGAAGTCCTTCCTGAGGCTAAGTCTGCTACACCATTGGTGGACGGGCACACTCTGCTTCTGAGCACACCCATCGAGGGGCTGAGGGGCCATCTCCACAGAGGGCCCTGGAGACAAGGGTGGCTGGGACACACTGACCACTCCTCAGCATGTCTCTTCCTCAAGGGCAGATGGTTAAACTGAGGCTAACAGGGTGGGATCATTTGCCCAAGACACAGCCTCTGGCTTGTGCTGGGCTCAGGGCAGGGACTGTCCACACTTGGTGCCCACATCTCACCTTTCTGGGGTCACGTTTGGTGGCTGCGTCCATTGTCCTCTCTCCAGATACTTTAGCTCCCTGCTCCCACCCTGCTGGCTGACACAGGCTCCCAGGATAGGGAGTAGGGGCTCACAGGGGCAAGACTGGGCGATTGATTGGCCATGCCTGGTACAGGCGCCAGAGGAGGCTGCAGGCGGGTGGGCGGGTGTCAGAGCGACCATGTATTTGCCAACTCCATCTACAGATGGGGAAACCAAGGCCCCAGGGAAGCAGGTCCTGGGACCAGATCTGTTCCTGCTGCTCATTTCCTGAGATCTTTGAGGGGAAGTGCGTGCATCAGGCTGCATCCTTGTCCTGTGGAACTGTGTTCTCCATCAGTTTTTTTTCCCGGTTTTGAAATAATATACTTTGAGAAAGGATTTTAAGCAGGCCCAGTGGCTTGGGCATGTCTGCCAGCCAGATGGCATCTTCCTGCCTGGACAGGCTGGGCACTGTGGCAGGACATTGGCACTCTGTGTCCTGGCTGCTGTATGCACTGGAAGGCACCTGCCGCTGGTTCCCACATGTCATGTTACCGCCCTTCTTACATGGATACCACTGTGTGTGTGGAGCTGGTGAACAGGACGCCTTCTGCCTCCATTTATGCCTTCAGCAAGGGCGCAAGAGTCTGGCCCTTGCCCCTCCCTGCCAGTATAGGGTAACGTCAGCCTTTTTAATACTGGCCATGCCCATAGGAAGCGGGCACTCAGGAGCTTGAGTGCGTCCTTATGCTTTTCTGGCCTGCTTGTGTATCTATCCCTGGATTTCCCATCCACTTCTTTGCTTATTTTTCTGTCTGGTTGCCTGTCTTGTCTTTATTGATTCAGGAGGCACAGGGCTGTGGACTGTGTTACAGAAGGCCAGCGCCTATGGGTACCCCAGAGCCCCTGGGAGTCGCTGTCTCAAGGGATGTTTTTGCTGCTTGTTGTCCCATAGGTGCTGTGTGGAGCAGCCATGGCATGGGCTGGCACAAGTGTGAGCGCCAGTGAGGTTGGGCAGCTCCTGAGTGCTTAGAGCCTGGGAGACGGGGGCTGGGGGATGGGGGCCCTCCCTTGCCCAGAATGTCTCAGCGTCTGGAATGAGGAGCTCGGTCTCTATCTGGGGGCCTTCTGTGTGGGGAATCTGGAGGTCAGTCTGGGAAGGAAAGGGACGGATGGGAGGCCCTGTAAGGTCATACTGGAGCAGGTGATCCCCTGACACAGTCTGACCTGTACCCTCAGCAGACGATGGGAGAGAATATGAAGGGTCACCCAGCTAGGGACCCCGTGAAGGCTGAGGTGGGAGTGAAGCCGTGAGCTGGGGAGCTCCAGGGACCAGCAGAGCCAGGAAGGGTGTACCAGTCGGCTTTGCCGAGCTGAGACCCAGTGACAGACACCTGCAGCTTAAAGGCGAGGTGTAATTTAGCTCATGGGTTCACGGGGTCCAGTGCATGGCCAGCTGGCTCTAGGCAGGAGCATCATGGTGGAAGGACCTGTGAAGAAAGCTGCTCCGTTCATGGCGGCCAGGAAGTGGGGCACAGGGGAGCAGGGCTAGAGACGAAGGAGCAAAGGACTCAGTATGGACCCCAAGGTCACCCCCCACGGCCACCCAGATGCAGCCGGAGGGTGCTCTGCATGTCCCTTTGGCAACTCCAGAGCCTGTCAAACTGACAGTGAAGATGAACTGTTGGACAGCAGGAGGCAGCTGGCCCCGATCTTGGCGGGGCGTGGCCCTGTCAGCCCTCGGTTTGGGATACCTGGCCTGCAGAACTGTGAGAAGCCCAACATCTTCTGCTGAAGCCTGCAAGCGGGGACTTTGTGACAACAGGCACCACAGGGAGCTGAGAGAGAAAGCTGCTGTTCCCAGGTGCCTACCATGTGCCAGGCAGGTACCGGTGTCGTTCTCACCCACGTCATCTCATTTGGGCGCCCTGCGGCCCTGGCATCAGACAGTCCCACCAAACACACAAAGAAACTGAGGCCCCAAAGGAAAAGTTGCCCAGCTGGGCTCACACGGCTGCTGGGAAGTGGATCTTGGAGCAAACCCAGGACCACCTAAGTTGCCCTCTGTGGTGTGTGCCCTTGTCGGGACTGGTGAGTGGACAGCAGTGACAGCCCTCTGTTTGCTGGCTGAAAGGAGCCCAGGGCACCGGGGGGAGCATTCCAGTTGGCAGCTGCAGACAAGGATGGAGAGCTCAGGAGAGGAAGGGCTGGCTGCTGGGCTTCCTCCCCTGGGGCCGGGCCTGCTCAGCTCCCTCCAGTGTACAGCCCTGTGACCATAGAAAACTGTCAGTGTCATCTTTGCTTCAAAGTCATGTTCAAAATCTGCACCATCTGCCATTGGTTTTGTAAGCTCTGGATTTTGCCTGCTTCGTGGTGTCTAAGCATTGCTCAGAAATGAGGATTTCGGTATCCAACCTGAGTTTGGACATTGTTAATCTAAAAATCCAAAATGCTACGTGATGCCATGAACAGAAAATTCCACAACCTGAAACTTGCTTTCATGCTCAGAACTATTTAAAAACATCGTGTTCAGTCACCTCTGGGTAGTGTTTGTGAATTTCAGATTTAGAGTGGGGTCCCAGATTTGTGCAAAATGTGGATTGAAGGTGCCTGGAGGAGGGGCAAACCTCACATGTGGGAACTCTGGTGAGTAAGTAGAGCGTTCACAGCCACCAGGGACCACGGCCCATTCTCCTTTCCTTGAAGAGCCCCCTCCTGTGCCGTGAGAGCGCCAGACCGCACTACCCAGTGGCTGGCTTCCTGCGCTAGATGCCCTCACCCCACAGAGAAACATCTGAGCGCCATGAGTCCTGGGATGACTATGACTGTGCTCCTGGGCTGCAAGATGGCCCTGGGGGACGTCACAAGGTGTGGTGTCCAAGAGCAGGTTGGAGTCAGATGGACTGGGGTGGTGGGGTCCCGCCTTAATGTGCATAAAGACCCGTCTCTGTAGCTTCTTGAAAGCCTCATAATTTCCATGCTGTCCCCACACTGGCAGAGACAGCTGTGCAAGTGAGGAGAGAATTGTCTGCACTGCGGGTGGCAACCTGTTTGCAGGCACAAAAATCAGTTTACTGGGTCACTGCAGCACTCCTTTATGTAAGAACTTGAACTGAATTCAAAGTAGCAGAGTGCACCACAAGCACTAAGCATGAGTATTGTGCTGCAGAAAACTGTTACATAGTTACCCATCATACCAATTAAATTGTGGATGTGTATTATAGACTGAAAAGGCCTCAGTATGTCATTTGCTAATCCTCCAACCTGAGAACGTCATCTTAGTTGGAAAAGGGGACCTTGCAGATGCGGTTATGTGAAGGATATTGAGATGGAAGTTTATCCTGATTTATCAGAATGAGTCCTGAATGCTACTGAATTTATATCTAAGACAGAGAGAGAGGCAGAGGAAGGTTACAGATGGACCCACAGAGAAGGAAAGATGACCTGGAGGCCCAAACTAAGGTGGTACTGCCTCAAGTTGAGAAATCAGCAGTCCTAGAAGCTGGACCTGGCAAAGCACAGGTCCTCACTCTAAAGCAATTAGTGCCTCAGGATGGAATGAATGTATAGATTTTAAATTAGCTTGAGCCAATCAGGGCTTAGCTCTGGAACTGGAGATGGGTCCAGCCCTGGCCAATCATATGACTGGAAAGGGAAGCAGGCAGGTGCTTCCTTGGGGCAGAGCTTTTGGGGGAGGAGGAGAAGGTGGTCACTGTAGGCAGCAACTGTCCACCCCTAGGGCTAGCCCTTCCCTAGCTCCCTGCTGAGGCCAAGGACACCCCTGGGTGGATGCCTCTTTGGCTCCTCTGGGCTGGCCTGGTACTGCTGTCCTGCACATCCTGGGTGCCCCCATCAGTCCTGCTCAGGTGCTCCATGCACCTCTGTCCCGTGCAACTGCTCATGGCACCACTGTCTCTGACCTCGGACAGGTGTAGCTCACTGGATGCTCTTAAATCTTAGTGGAGGCTGAGGACCAGCTGGCATGAGTGGCCTTCTCCCTGCACAGATGTGCCAGGGTAAGACGTGGACCCTGAGGCCACCCTCTCTTCTGGCACTCAGACAGGGCCCACGGACAGTGCTCTGAGATGCAAAGAAATCTTCCTGGCATGAGTCATCCCGGAGCTCATGAAGATTCTACATAACCTTAGGCATCCAGCATTGCCCTGGCCACTCTGCTGCTTGTCAAATCTCTGTGATCCAAAGATACCCACTGACCATATCCTGGGAAACGGGGTGTCTTCTCGGCTGGGCCACTGAGGGCCTCCCTTGGGAGTTACTTTTCGAGTAAGTCCATGCTTGAGGGTGGGATATATTTTACCCATTACTACAGGGGACTGGGCAGGGTGTACAGACCGACAAAGAAGCCGGCTTCAGCATCCTGTCTTGCACACCAATCTGCTGGGCTGGCATATGTTGCTCCCAGGAATCTCAGAACGCTGACATCTCCTCCCAGGTGTGGCCATCTAATGCTCTGAGAGCCACCTGTCTCAGGAACACAGCAGTGACAGGCAGGTGTTGCTGGAAGACGATTTCCACGTAGCACCCGGAGAACCCATCAGTAGCTGCCCCTTCTTGTCAAGGTGAAACCCATGCTTTCATCAGGGTGTCTGTTACCTCAGTTTCTTCACTGGGAATCAGGACTACTGGGTGTGGCAGTGCTGAGTGCTCAGTGGGCAGCTACTGTTGCGGTCATGGTTTCTATTTTGAGCTGGACCTGGGCTTCAGGACAAGTCAGCCGCAGAATCATCGAATGGGAAAACTGTTTTCTTCTACACTTGATCTTAGCTGCAAGGCCAAGAAACAATGAGACTGTTGACTTCTAGGCAGAAGGAGCCTGCTGACCCTGTGCCATTGTATCTGGGGAGCATGCAGCTTGCTTTCTGAGTTTTGCAGAGGCCCACAGTTAAGAGTTTGCCTTGAGTTTCACAGGAGACTCTGGACTCAGACTTTTGAGCAGTCCTGGAACTGTGAGACTTTGGAGGGGGGATGATTGTGTTTCCACTTTCACATAGAGCAGTTACATCATGTTAGGAGGAATTGGGACCTTGTTCTTGGCTCTCCTTGGAGTCGAAGTTTGGTTTCAAATATGTTTGGGTGTCAAGTTGATAAAGGAGGGATGCTTGTGATGGTTCATCTTGCTCATCAACTTGACTGGGTTGAAAGCAGCCATGGGGTCAGTGAAGCACACTCTGGGTAGGTCCAGGGGGTTGTGGGTGTGTGTCCTTGGGTCTACACCTGGTCTCTGGCCCTTCCTCTCTGACTCTTTTCTGGTCTGTCCACTTCCTGGCCGCCATAAAAGAAGCGGCTTTACTCCACCACGTCCTACTCCCATGATGCTCCTGCCTCAGAGCCAGCTATCCACAAACTGGAGCATCTGCAACTGTGAGCCAAACATGAGCCTCTTGTCCTTTACATTGTATATGTCAGGTGTTTATCCCAGCAACAGAAAGGTGACAGAGTCCAATTCTTCTCCTCGAACACAAAATCTGGATTCTGTGGAGTCCAAAGAGGAATACTGCACACTTTCCTTGTGATTCCTGCTATAATGGCCACTCCTCAGCACCCTTTTGGGGGCCAGAAGTAAAGGTTTCAACAGCATGATTAAGTCAGACCAGGGAATACAGACAACATTCAAGTGCCTGTCAGCTCCCCAGTTCTTGTCCAGGGGCTGATTGAATGAGGCAGTTTTATTGGGTAAGAAATGTAACTTGTGCTTAAGGGCATTGCTCCAGAGCCTCTTATCATGACCTGACTTGCACAGACCCTGTGTCCAGTTCACTAGGATGAGGACTGTGGCTCTCATGATGCATTCTGGGGGCCAAGGCCAGCTTAATGCTCACACAGCTGGTAGGGCCAGAGAGCATTTCTGCTTCCAAAAACCTCACACTGCAACCACTCCAGGAGAAGGAAGGAGAACAGGGAGTCCCTTAGAGGTCTGTGACTGTCAGTCCTGATGTGTCAACTTGATTGAATTAAGAAATGCCTAGCATATTGGTGAAGCGCAGTGCATCTGGGTGTCTGGGGGCCATGGAAGTGTGGCCTTGGGGTCTGTATCTGTTCTCTGTGCTCTCTGGTGCTTTCCCCTGCTCTCCTTTCTGGTCACCATGAACTAAGCATCTCTGCTCCACCACACCCTTCCACCATGATTTTCTTGCCTTGGAGCCAGCAAACCATGGACTGAATCTCTGGATACCATAAGCTGAATCATACCTTCCCTCCTTTAAGCTGTGAGTGTTGGGTATTGTGTCCCAGAAACAAGAAGGCAGCTGAATACAGGGCCTTGGTCAGCCAGAGGTAGGCAGGGCCCTAGCCCTGCTTTTTACCTGCCTCCTATAGCTTGTCTGAGCTTCCTTGGCCTCAGTTTCCCCTCTGGTACATTGGTGTTGTGGGTTAGGTAGGTTCCCCCAAACCCATGTCCGCCTGGAGTCTCAGCATGTACCTTTCTATAAGGCTTTGCATATGTAATTAAGGTGGGATGCCAGTGAGATTGTGGGGATCAAGGTGAACCCTAAGCCCACTGACACATAGAAAAGAGCCACTTGGAGATGGAAACATGGGCTGGAGGAGGCAGGGGTAGCCCCACACTTCAATCTAACACATGGGCCCCACGACTGTGAGAGAAGGGTATCTGCTGTTAGGGCAGCCCCTGGTGCACCAGTATTGGCTGTAACTGTCAAGACATGGGGCCACTGGGGGTTGTGAGCTTGCTCCAGCTGCCTCCAACACATGGGGGTCAGTAACTGTCCCCCAGGCCTATTCAGTGTCCCTTTCCCGGACACCGGGAAACAGGTGCATGTCTGGGGTGGCAGAGTGGTGGAGGCTATTTTGGTATTCCGGGAAGGGCCTGGCCCTGCCTGCCTTGGACGTGGGGGTGGCAGCTGCCACGTGACCTCTGGCGTGTCACCGGGAGGTGTGCCCACCGAAGAGCTCTCTCCCACATAGCTGTGACTGCAGCTCCCTGTGCCGGGGCCTGGCCCTGGCCCTGGAAGGAGAACACAGAGCCTTTGAGAGGAGCCGCATCATGGGGCTGCCCGGAGGAGGGACAGGTAAAGCCCTGGTGGCCCTGTGTTCAGTTCTGACTGGCCTTGAGCCCCATGGATGAGCTTGAGCACCTGATGCCTTGAGATGCAGGGAGACAGCACTTAGGGGACCCACTGTGTGCAGGCTTGGGGACTTCCTTGCAGACAGCACCATGGGTGAACAGGGGACCCAACTTATGGCTGATGAGCTGAGGCCCATGGAAAGGAAGGGTCTGGCCCAATGTCACATGATGGTTGGTGTCAGAGCCTTGACTGCGTCAGGGCTGATATCACTGGACCCTCAGCCTGCCTGTCTTTCCCCTCTGTCCTCCCTTCTTCCTGGCTTCTTTCCAAGGCAGTGGTTCTCAGCCAGGGGCCAGGTTGGAGGCATCAGTGATGGGGAGGGGACCCTTGGCACCTGGTGGGGAGAGGCCAGGATGCTGCTGGATGTGTAGAGCTTGCGGGATGGTCCAGGCCACCATGTTGGGCTGGCCCAAGACCCTGGCTTTAGGGAATGTCACAAGTTGTCCCTCCTCCAGGCTTGACAGGGAACAGGGTGTGTCCAGCTGCACAGATATGAACAACAGGCCAGGCTCATGGGCTCGTATCCGGCACGGTGACAAAGGGGCTGCTGGCCGGGGGTGATGGGTGGGCCTGGGGGTACAGATAATGGGGGTACAGATAATAGAAGAGGAGAGAGCCTTGACCCCGCTAGCAGAAGGCGATGGGTGGGGCCCACAGGGGAGAACTTGGGTGCCCCAGGCTGTGCCAGTCCTGCCTCCCCCAGGCTTCCTGTCCCCGCCCTCTGCACGGGTGCCAGGCCCAGCACCCAGGCTGGCTCCTCCTGGCGTTCTCCTTTCCGGCTTGCAGGGTCCATCCAGGGACCGGGACTAGGGCCTGTGCTGTCTTGTCTCCCGCATCAACACCCACACTCTTCAGACCCTGGGTTGTTGCTGAGGAGCAGCTCTGGGCTGGAGCCAAATGGGGAAGCCTCTGGCTCTCCCCTGGCCCAAGCTCACAGGGGCCGCAAGGACCCCGTCTATAGAGGGGGCTGATTGTGGCTCCTCTTACCAGGGGAGAATGGTACTTGACCTATGTCCCCCAAAGCGTGCAGCTGTGGCTCCCCATGCTGGCCAGGCCCTCTTGGACATAGAGGATGAGTCGGCTTTGGATGGGAAGCAACCCGGCCCAGCCCAGTGGCTTCCCAGAGCTGAGAACAGGTGACAGCGTCCGTTTCCCAAATGGAATTTCCATGCTGGAGGCTGGCGGGTCTCCCACTCTGCCGATACACGGCATCTGCCGAGCCCTGCCCTGCCCTGCCCTGCCCTGTGAGCTTCACCCTCAGCCGGCAACAGCACAGAGGGCAAAGAGCAAACAGCAACAGTACAAACTGCGTTGATGTCGGCCGCACTGAGCCTAGGGGATAAGCACTGTGGTCCCCAGCTCGCAGAGGGAAAGATGGTGTCACGTGTGAACAGCAGAAGACCCTTGTGGGGGATGTGATTTTATTTATGGAAAGTTACTTGTGCAAAATTATAGTAAGAGCTAAGGAGAAAGTATAAATATTCATTATCTCAGATTGGGCCAGTTTCTTAGAAGTGACACCAAGCACAGAAGCCCTAGAAAAAAAACTGGATTTTACCAAAACTAAGAACACTTGTGCTGTGAAAGACATTACAAGGAAAATGGAAAGAAAACAACTCTCAAACTGGAAGAAGGTGTTCGCACATCATCAGCCACTGGGAAAATGCAAAGCAGAACTTGGTGCTTGCAGGCTGCATGGCACACACCTGTCATCCCAGCACTCTGGGAGGCTGAGGCAGGAGGATCACAGGTTCAAGCCCAGCCTGGACAACTTAGCAAGACCCTGTCTTAAAAAGTTAAAAAGGACTAGAGATGGAGTCAGTGCCAAGACCTCGGGAAGCCCTCCAGGATTGGAGGAGAGGGAGGGTGCTTCATACTCACTAGCAGGCTAAAAATCAGTCAGGTAAGCCAGAGCTGGTGCTAAGGCCTTGGAGAAACAGGAACCACAGGGGAACAGCCGCTGCACAACAGTCTGGCGGCCCCTCAAAGCGTTAAACAGAGTGAGCCAGTGACCCGGCATTCTACTCCTGGCATGAACCCCAGAGAAATGAGAGCACACGCCACCAAAAACATGCACACAAGAGCCCATAGCAGCCAAGAGGGACACCGCACCCAAGTACAGCAGCAGAAAAATGGCTACACAAAGTGTGCTCTGTCCACATGATGGAATAGCACTCAGCCATGAGGAGGAGCAGTGCACCAATGCCTGCTTCCACAGGCTATCTCAGTCCCTGGAGGCCACATGCGTTCTGACTCTGGGTGTGTGAAATGCCCAGTGCAAGCAGATCTACCAGGATGGACCTATCACTGCAGGGTTTCTTTTGGGGTGGCAGCAGTTTTCTAAATTAGGTTATGGCAATTGAACCACAGCTCTGTGAATATACTAAAAACTGCCCAACGGGCCACTTGAAACAGGTGTGCCTGCTGCAGTGGTGAAACTTGGATGCTTAGCACCTCTGCGGAGCTGGGGCTGGTGGAAGTAGTTCTGGAGACCACACAACCTGGACATGAGGGCCAGACCCAGGCTCAGGTCTTGTCGATATGACGTTGCATTGTGTTACCTTGTCACATCCTGGCATACAGAGTGATAAGGGGGGATGGACACCCTCAGCCTGGGCTGGTCATCTCAAGGTGGGAAGACACCACTGCCCGCTGATAGGGCTTCTCCTGAGCTATTTCTGTGGTTGAATCCAGGGCCACCCATGTCTCTCAAGCCACTAGTGGCTCCAGGCTGGGTTCCCACAGGTTGTGCCCACCTCACTTCCTGGGCCATCCAGGCCAGCAGGGCCTGGTTTTGCTGGCTGGTGAGGATCAGAATGGATGCACCCTGCCTGGCCACAGCCGCCCCGAGCCTTTTGCCTGGTGGGGTGGCCTGCTGTGCAACTGGAACTACATGTGGACCGGATGCACAGAGCTCAGCCCTGTGTCCTCTCCCAGCCATCAGCCAGCTGCCTGATGCCCAGTTTTAATTACACACTCAGGAAGTGCTTTCTCAATGCCAGTCTGCCAGGGCCCAGGGGCCCTGGAGGACATGACAAGAGCCAGGAAGTGAGGGGGGTGAGGCCCGTTCTGGTCCTGCCCTGCCAGCTACAGGCTGTGTGATCTCCTGAGCTGTGATACTGAGCCTGGGGCCCTCAGGCAGTGTGCAGGGGATGATCCTTCTCATGCCAGTTGGGAGAAGGTGGAGCCCATGTGCTCAGTTCACTCACATCAGGTGGCGCACCTGAGGCCTGACCTTGCTGTTTGCACCCAGCCCAGATGGTTCTGCTCCAGTGCTTGGCACACCTGAGGCCTGACCTTGCTGTTTGCACCCAGCCCAGATGGTTCTACTCCGGTGCTTGCCGAACTGCCGATTCAGGGGCCACCATGGTCCAGCAGGGGCTGCATCCACTTCTTGCCCTGCTCTGGTGGCAGTGCACTGTCTCACACAGCTGTGCACCTTGGCCTTGCCTTAGGGTGCCTGCCCTACTGGGTGAACCCTCCCTGGGTCCCAGCCGAGGAACACTCATGCCCCTTCTTTAGGGGAAGGTTCTGGGGGACTACGGGCCCACCAATCCCCCCCCCCCATGTGGCCGAGGCTGTGGATACTAGGCCTGCAGTCAAGGGGTGTGTGCTGCCACTGTGTGCTGTGACCGTGCCACTGGGCACATTCTCAAAGTCCTCTGGGTGGGCTTCAAGCTCACCCCATCCTGGACCTCAGTCTCCAGTGCTGTAAAGGGGGCATGTATCCTCCAAAGAAGCCCTGTCTGTCCCTGGCATTGTTTCAGTGGCTTCAGCTGACCAGGAAGATGGTGTCCTCCTAGGTCATGGGACAGGAAGGGGAGCTGAGGGCACCTCTGGATGCCTTATGGGCATCAGGCTGGACTCCAAGCCAAAGACTCTCCTGGGCCATTTGTTCTCAATGATGGGGCACAGTGGAGCAGCCGGCCCCAGCCAGGGCCAGTGTGTGCAGGCCTAGGGCCTGGGCAGTGGAGGGGTGGCTCCCTGGGGTATATCCATCTCAGCAGAAGCTGAGAGCTGTGTTGGGGCCCTGGCAGGGCCTGCTACTGTCCCAGCTGTGCAGTCTACCAATTTGCAACTTGGTGACCAGGGTAGGGGCGCAGTGGCCCAGTGCAGGGCCTGGCACAGACTGGGCTCAGGAACAGGGAGAGTAGACTGTAGCTCCTCCTTTAGAGCCCTGTGCATGGTTCTGGAGCCCCAGATGTACTTCCTGCCTCTCCTCAGACTAAGGGAGCATGGGTGGTAGACCAAAGCAGTATGACACAGGGACAGGCTCTGGGTGGGGCCAGGCTGCAGACTTGCTGGGTGGCCTGGACAGGTCAGTGGCCATCTGGCCCATGTATGTATGGTCAGCCCAGATGTGCACTGATTCTGACCTTCCAAGGTACCACTGTGAGATCCGATGGCCTGGGTCCTGCAGGGCCGTGCCCTGGGGATGACACTGGGCACCATGGTGCTGGGGGTGGGACACCAGCTGCTTGTGGCTAGAAATCTGGGAACTGCTGGAAACCAGCACTGAGGTCCTCTGGGAGCCTTGGCCACCGCTGCTGCTGCTGGGAGGAGACTGCACTCCCACACTCCTGCCCCTGCCCCCGGGAGTCCCTGTGGTCATGGCTCTGGGTAGAACACTGTGTGGCAGCTTGCAGATGGAAGGCAGAGGGGTAAGCGGTCAGGTCCCAGGCCCTGGGCCACCTCTGCCACCCTCAGGGAAGGTATGTGAGGTCCAGGTGGCTCCATACAGGAGCCCCACATACCAGGTGGCCTAAACAACCCACGTGTAACCCATCCTGGTCCTGGAGGCCAAAAGCCTGAATCCAGGCATCACAGGGCTGGCTCCTTCTGCCCTGGGTCCCCTCCTCCACCACACATGGGTGTGGTCTTCTTGCTGTGTCTTTTCTATGTCTGTCTCTGTGTCCAGATTTTCCCTTTAGGAATTAGTCGTTCCTATTTTTGTGCGTCTTTACGGAGTGCAGTGTGGGAACTCCACATGCACACACTGTAGTGATCAGGTTGGGGCACTTGGCATTTATTTCCATCCTTTTAAGCATTTAAATTTTTAACACATAATAAATATGCATATTTATAAAGTACAGTGTGGTATTTCAGCAGATATATACCATTCCCTCTCTTTTTTTTTTTTAAGCCAGGGTCTTACTGTGTAGCCCAGGCTGACCTAAAATGCTCAGTGATCTTTCTGCCTCAGCCTCTCAAGTGCTGGGGGCTGTGCGCCACCATACCTGGGTCTACCGTTTCCCTCTTGATGAGGATTCAGACCCTGCGTTGTTAGGATCACCCTCACTGCCCCATTTTACCTTAGCCATGCCTCCAAAGGCTCTGTCTCCAAATACAACCTCATCCTGAGGTGTGGGGTTCAGGGCCTCCCATGTGAATTTTAGGGGCCACAATTTGACCTGCATCAGCTGGGCTCTGTGTGGGCTCCTGAGAACACTGTATTCATGCTCCCGTCCTGTCCTAGGGGCTGCAGGAGAGGCCATCTTCACTGTCTTCTCTCTCGGGCTCTTGGGCTCCCTGGACCCCTTCCACTCTGCCTGAACAGCCAAGTGACCCCAACTCAGGGTGGGACCAGTGCTCCTGGCAACCAGCAGGCTACAATGGAAACACTTGGGACCAGCAGTATGGGTCAGGAACATCCCCTGGAGGGTCAGAGGTGAATGGGTCACTTGGGGGAGCCCCAGAGAGCCTCTTAAAGTAGGGCAGGCTGTCTATAGATTAGTGACAGGGACTCCTGAGTGTGGCCTTGAGTTGAGCTCATGCCTGTGTGCCTACCCTGGGCCTGTGTGCACAGCCTGCTGCCCCTCTGATCCTCACTGAGGTGCCAAAAACCCAGGACAGCTGGGAGCTTCCTGTGCAGGTGGATTGGAGCTTGCAGGGCTGGTGATGACAGGGCTGGTGGCTGAGCCACACCCAAGCCTCTGAGAAGATCCTGTGTCCTCTCTCTGGTGCTTCAGAGTGGTGGTTTCGGTTGGTGGTGCCCTGCAGAAAGTCCTGCAGCTGGGGGCTTTATCCCCTTGACTCGCCCTGGGTTTGAGGTGGGCAGGACCTGTTATTGGTTGTGCGTCCCACAGGTAAAATTGCACCCAGGGCTCCTAAGTCCTGCACAGGGGCTCTGTGAGTGGCGTGCTGAGGTCCTTTGCAGTCCTGACTTGTTGCACACCATGGGTAGGAGGGTGATTTGGGAAGCAGATCTGGAGGCTGTGAAGCCTGGTGTGTGTGCTATTTCCTCCAGAGTGGGGAGCAGCCAGGTGGAGGGGTCTGCATGGGGAAGACCCCAACCTGCACTCAGTCTGCAAGGTCTCTGCGCACCCCGTTCACTCAGGGACATCTGCAGTAGCAAATCTCTTGGGGTTCCCAACATTGCCAGGTGATCCTGGGCTTTTCAAAATTGCTGGACATCTGTACTTAGTAGGAACATTGGACTCTGATGTGCACCACACACCAATCCATCTGCTTGCAGTCTTGGGGTGCAGGTACACTTACGCTTTTGCCTTGCCTGGGGCCATGGATGCTCTAAGAGCCAGTGTATGGTGGCAGAGGTGGGCAGGGAGGAGGGGAAGTGGGCGTGGCCAAGAGGAAGTGGGCGGGAACAGGGAGGGTGTGGGTGTGGCTGCAAGGAGGTGGGCAGGGCCATAGGGAGGTGGACCAGCCACCACATAGGGTACCTCAGTCAGGTCCCAGGTGTTTCTGTGCTCCTAGGGGCTCCAGAGCAGACAGCATATGGGTGAGGGTAGCACTTGGCCTAGTGTGCTGAGGGCTGGGTGCCACCAATGTGTCCTGGTTTTCTATAGCTTGGTCACCAACCAAGCTGTGATGTTCAGAGCATCACACATGCTGTCACCCTGTGGGTTCTGCGGGCCAAAGGCTCAGGAAGTGGCAGGCATTGCCCGTCTTGTCCAGTGTCCCAGGCTTAGCGATCCAGCTGCTGGAGTCGTAGACCAAGTGTACCTTGCAGCCCTGTGCCTAGGGATCTTTTGGGAGCAGGACCAGCTCTGGACAGCCTCCTGGCTCAGCTTATAATTAGCAGCCGCTCTTAAGTAGGTTAGGAAGGCTCGTGTGGCCTGGCATGATTTCCCAGCATGCGGCACAGGAGCCCCACAGACCAAGACCTACTCGGAACCAGGACACAATCCGGAAGGAAAGTGCCAGGGGCAGGGCTCTGAGGGCTGTCAGTGGGATGTAAACCGAGGGAGCACTAGGATGTGGATGCCTTTGATCCCCTGCTCCCAACCTGGCTGAGCTCTAGGGACAGGGACAGGGACAGGGACAGGGCCAGCTCTGGTCTCTCCACCTTCCCCCACCAAACTTCTCAGATCTGACCATGGGGTCTGGGAGGCAGAAAGACCAGTCGCCAACAGCCAGGCATGTGACCAGTGCACTGTGAATTGGGCCTGCTCCTGTCCCAGAAAGGGCCTGCCCACCCCTGGGACCTGCCACTTGGGTCACCTCCTCCAGGAAGCACTCCATGCCTGCAGGCGGGTCCGTCTTGCTGCCCACAGACCCACACCTACCTCTGTAATACCCTGGTGCTCCTTGGCATGGTTAGAAAGATCTTCAAGGGAGAGGTGTAATGGGCATCCACTCAGGGTGGACTGGGACCGTCGACGTGCATGTGTGTAGAAAGCCCCATTGTTGGAGCGCAGTCAGGGAACCCAGAGGCCTGAGCACACAGGCCTGGACGAGCTCTGAAGCTACAGTGGAGAAGGATGGAGCAGAAGGTGCATTGCAGGCGGCGAGCAGAGGTGGACGCTGACAAACCCCCACGGTTCTAGAATGAGGAGCGTGTCTCCGAGTGGCGGGAAGCGGGAGGGTGGGCCCTGCCCTGCCCTGCCCTGCACACCCTCACCTGGCCTGTCCCCTGCCCAGGCACAATACACCTGCATCCCTGCTTGTGAGACAGATGCATGTATGGTTCACAAAGCATCAGGGCTGAATCCCTCCCCAGCCCTGTATTAGACTGTGAGCCCCGCGTCCTCGGATGTTCTGGGGTGACCAACAGTCCTGGGAGCTGGATATGGACCCTGGGAGAGGGCGTCCAGATGGCTCGCTGAGTTCCTGGCCTGGAGCGATTTGGGGCACAGGGCAGGGCCTCATCTCTTTGTTGGGTGAGTGAATGCATGATGAACGAAGCCTCCATATTTCCCGTGCCCTTGGTGGGAGCCTTGCAATTCCAACATAGAAAACAAAGCTGCAGCTCCCCACAAGGGTTTCTGGCAGCTTAAAGCACCTCACTGGACAGAGACAGGTGGCTGGGGACAGTGGAGGGGAGCAGGCCCAGCTGCCCTGGCCAGGGTGGTGTTACAGAGGAGGCGGCAACACCATGAGTGTGTCATAAATCACATCACCGCAGCTCCTGGTCAGGTGACAGCGAAGACTGGGGACAGCTGGTCTTGGCAGTGGATGGCCATAAGAAGTGGGCCCCATGGGTGAGGTAGGGCACTGCTGCCCAGAGGCCTCTGCGCTCGGCGAGTGGAGGTGGAGGCCGCCGTGACCGCTCTCCAGCCCTGGGCAGGGGCCGTGGGGGTGTGAATGAAGAGGGTACGGACCAGGTGCCCACATACGCCTCCCGCCTAGGCGCAGAGTGGAGCTTAGCTGGCCTGGCCATCAACATTAACTGTGGAGGTTGGGGCCCAACTACCCGCGAGGCCTGGGCGAGGCCAGGCGGGTCCTGCTTGGTTTCCAGGTGGGGCGCCGCTAGTGAGGTGCTGGTCTGCATCTCCAATGCTGAGGACACCCTAGGAGTCACCATCTGACCATCCCTGCCCTCCAACACAGCTAATTTCTGCCTGTGCCGCTGCCTGATCATGTGATGCTTCCAGAACGACCAATGACACCTGCCAGCCCCTTATCTGACCTGCCCTGAGTATTAGGAATAGCGCCCACTTTACAGCAGAGGAAACAGGCTTAGAGAGGTTCCGTGAACCGTCTGAGTCTGCATAGCCAGTGAGTCACCCTGCCAAGTCAACATGGCTCTCTCTCCATCCAGGTCTCTCCTGGTACCCAATTGCTGCCCGCAGTGGAGGGACCCAGCCAAGACATGGCCTGACGAAACTAGGGTTCCTGCAAAGGGTGGCGTGCTGGCAATGTGGGACCAGGGTCTGCACATGAGGACTGGTGGACAAAAAATTTCATGGGAACACAGCCGTGCGATCAAGACGCCCATGCTGAGGACGGCAGTGGACAAGCCCCTGGGTAGCTGCCCGGCCGGCGCGGCCTGACGTATTCACTCTTGGGCCTCGTGGAAGCCTCTGTGGGCCCTGCTGCAGGCTTCAAAGTCTGAGGGGCCCTTAGGACGATGCCTCCCTCAGGGGTGGGCACTGTAGGCGTCTGCTAGGGGGACACGAGGGGCAGGGTTGCAGTGACTCTTGTCCTCCTGCCTGTGCCCTGCAGGTGAAGGGTATGGGCTGAGTTAGCAGCGGCCATTGTTTTCATTCCACGGAGCACCCCCGGGGCCGGGCTTTGAATATCTCGGGGCCTAAGTGGGTCCAGCCGCGGTGGGATCGGTTCCTACCCCTCCAGTTCGTGCTCTTGTCATTATCGCAGCGAAAGGCTGGTTAAGTGACTATTAGAGCCAGCCGTGAAATTACAGTGGCACAGACCTGCCACGTCTGTGGTTACATCTGGCATGCGGTTGTTTCTTTTCAAAGTTTTAAAATGGGTTTTATTTATTAGAGATTGTGGTTTACAGAGAATGCAGTGAACTCCCACCCCGCTGTTCCCTACTGCCAACCTCATGTGTTTCAGTGGAACACACATTAGGCCCAGGAGTCAGGCCTGATACCTTATCGTTAACTGATGGCCACCGGGTCCACTGTCTCTGGTTCTGAGCTCGGAGATGGACAGAATTGTGTGTGTACCATTATGGTGCCGTGCCCTGTAGCACCACTGATCCAAAATTCCCCTACGCCCCAGCTGCCCATTCCTCCCTCCCCCAGCCCTGGCCACCATCACCGTCCCCGTCCCCACCACTCACCCTCCCAGATAGCAACGTCAGTCACACAGGACTCCGCCTTTGGCTCTGCCTCTTCGCAAAATGCAACCCCCCCCAGAGTACATTTTGGGTGTGAATAATACTCCTGTCTGGGTGTGCTGCATTTGCATAGCCATCACTTGCTTCAGGGCATCTCCAGAGTTGCCTTTGTCACATGAAGTCCAGCCATGGCAGGCTCTGTGCCAGGTGCTGGGAAACCGAGTCCCACCAGGCCCTCCCCCCAAGGTCTTCCCTGTGTGGGAGAACTGACAGCCAGCCGCCAGTGACTGTCAGCCACTGACACCTCAGGCACAGGTGCTTGCTGTGCACCCTCAGAGGGGGGGTGGCCCTCAGCCTGGGGGATCCTGGAGGTCTTCCTGGGGCAGAGGCACGGGGAGGGGAAGGAGTGGAGAAGACGCGTGTGCAAAGGCTGGGCTCGGACTGTGAGCAATGAGGCAGAAGGCAGGGAAGAGCTGGAACCTGGGCCTGGAGCTGCGGGAGAGGACTTCTGAGGCTCACCTCGCTGAGGGCTGTGTGCAGAGCACATGGGGGGGTGACCTGCTGTCAAGTCGAGGTGGACATCGCCAGTGAGCCTCGGGTGTCCGCATCTGGCCTGTCCCTCATGTGGTCCCTGTAGCCGGCGTCTCATTGTCTGTCGGAAACCTCTGGAAGCAGCCTCTGCCCTTGGAGCATGGACTCCCGCTGGGGTGTGCATTTCCCAGCCTCCGGGATGTCCCAGGCCTCTGTCCCCTATCAGCACTCAGCTCCCCTGTGATAGGACAGCTCAGGTTCTGGTCCCCGCCATGCTGAGGAATGTGGCCCCTGGGGATGCTGGCCAGGCTGGCCCAGGCTGTCGGGGGTGGCAGCTTCTGCTGTGCCATCCAGCATTAGTTGAATCACCAAGGGCATCTCAAGCTGAGCTCTGGGTGTCCTGCATGGGTGCAGCCCATGGGGGCCTCTGTGTGGCTCACTCTGACTCTGCTTCCTCGCCTGTGCCTGTCCTTGTCTTAAGGGGGTGTGAGAGTGACCAAGCCCCTGAGAATACAGCCAAGCCCAGCAGCAGTAGAGAAGAGGAAGAAGTGGCGATGCTCTCCCTGCCGGGCACAGAGCCCGGGCCAGAGCCAGGGGCAGGGGCAGTACCCATCCTGGCCCAAGCTGCTGGGTGGGGGCACAGGAGGTGGCGGCCAGCCTGAGGGGCGCCCGTGCCCTGGCGGCCACTGAAAGGCTGTCCTCAGCACAGTTGCTTGCGCTGGCCGCCAGGCTGTCTGTGACCTTCAAAACCAGCTTGTTCCAGTTTCCATCCGGCCCTGGCCTTGGCTCCAGAGCATGGTTTAGGGAGTCCACACCCAGGCCCTGTGGCCCTGGGACCCAGGCCTGTGCCAGGGCCCAGCGCCTGCTGCCTTGCCACTGTGGGCCACCAGAATGGGCCTTGCACCTGCTTGGAGGAGCCTTCCATGTTGCAGGGCCTACTTCCTGCCACCAGGAGGCAGCACCACCACCCAGGCCTGCAGCTATTTGCTGACTGGTTGCCAGGTGGGCGTTTGGCCTTAGTTGTAGGGTCCCTTGGTGCTGCAAGCTGAGAACAGGTAGGGGGATGGATGGCACAGGGAAGGACAAACAAGCTGGGGTGCTGGAGGTTACAACACGAAGGAAACGGGGCTGAGGCCGTGTCCTGGGCCAGCCTGACTTCTACCCTGCTCTGCCCCCGAGTCTGAAGCTGCTGTTTTACTCATCCTGGGGCGCAGCCAGGCTCCAGTCATATGAAAAACGTGCCTATGTGATCGGGAGGGATGCAGCACATTGTCTTTTGTGTCCCTGGAGAGAACAGGACAATGTTGACGAACCCCATCCGCACCCCTGTCATCTCTGGTCAGGCTGAGATGGGACGGGATGACTCACCAGGACGTCACACTCGTGGACCCGTCTCGGCTCCCAGCCTCCCAGCCCCCAGTGCCTGGTTTGCCCTGGCACGTGGCCGCACCCCTCCACGCCTCTCAGGCTTCTCCCGGCTCCAATGGGCAGTGCGTGTGTCTCTGCTGCTCTGAGCAGGGACTGTGCCAGGCTCTGGGAAGCTCTGCTCACACCCCGAGGGCCGTGTCTCTACCCTTCCTGGGGCTGAGCTCAGAGACATCCTGCCTGGACCTGAACCACCCAGTGTGCTGTGCTGTTTCCTGAGCTCTGGAAATGGGAGGCTGGGTGGACCCAGGCCTCAGGTATCCAGGGCTGAGCTGAGCTCCTTCCAATGCCACAGTGCCCATGTCTCCAGGGTGACACCCACAACTCTGGGCCTGGCACTCTGGAGGCAGTGGGGGCAGAGTGGGCGCCTGACAGCGGGCTCCTCGGGTTGGGGCGCAGGTCTCTGGTTGTTACAGTGGGATGAGGGCTGCCCAAGGGAGCCCAGCCTGGAGCTCCACCGACACCATAGCAATCACATGAGGATGTGTGAGTCTATGTTAGCTGTGACCCCGCCTCAGAGAAGCAGGCAGAGGACATGGCTCCGCCAGCTGGCGTCTGGCTGCAGCCAGGTGGCAGTGGCCCTGCCCCACAGTCCCTCCACCCACCTAGCCCTCCTCCCGACTCAAAGCTCAGAGCTTCCCGGACCCTGGCTCTGCCACCCGCCTGTCACTGTGGCTCACCCAGCTGTCCCCACCACAGGGATGATGAGGGCCCAGCATGCTGGCCACTGGCCTCTGTGGTGTTTTGGGGAGATGTGATGGGGGTATAGATCCTGCCTGGTCCTGAGGACTCTGTAGCTGCCCATCCTGACCCGTCCATCTGTGGTTTCTGGCACCTGCTTAAACATGCCTCAATGCGGCCAACTCTGGGAGGACAGTAGGGAGGTTCTAATCGATGTCCCAGGACCCAGAGAGTGTGAAGCCAGCCCCCATGAAGACCGTGGCTGCTGCACTCACTGAGAAATGACATGGGGTTCCCCAGCTGCCAAAGAGCTGCTGAGCTCGTTTGGGGAGGTGGGGAGGGGTTGAATCTGTGACCCTGGGCGTCACAGTCGTGCCAAAAGGAAGCAGCAGGGCCCGGGTCCCCATTACCAGAGGCCATGACAGCCTTGTCACTGTAAGTGGCCCAATGATAGGGGACAGGACTGTTCACTGTGGGGGGCTGCTACGGCTGGGAGCCCCACTTTGCAGCTGACCAAGTGATCTTAGCGGTAGGGCTGTTACCTGTACCCTGACCCCAGGCAGAAGAGGCAAGTACACCCCCCAGTGCCCTAGGGGATCAGGGGTAGTCAGGGGCTGGGGCTCCCTGGTCAGACCTCACATCCTAGCACCCTCGCTGGCTGGCTCACCATCCCCAGGACACCTCTGGGAAACCCTAGCCTCTGACGTGCCTTCTTTCTCCTCAGTGTCCCAGCCCCAGGCGGCTCACAGCCCCCCGGAGAAGCCACCCAGCACAGCCATCCTGTGCAGCACGTGTGGGAACGTGTGCAAGGGGGAGGTGCTGCGGGTGCAGAACAAGTACTTCCACATCAAGTGCTTCATCTGCAAAGGTGAGCGCATCTCCTACCTGCCCCACCGCGGCCACGCAATGCCCCCGGCCTGCCTGCGTCCCTGTCCCGGTGCTCTGCAGAGGGCTGGATGGGTGGATCAGAGGCAGACTCTCCACATGGCAGTGGGCACTTTTCAGGGTCCTCCATGTCGCCCGAGGGGAAAGGAAGCTGCTGGGTGGAGAGGTGAGGGCCCATGTCCCAGTGGGTGTCGTCCTGTGGTCAGGGGCCTCTGTCGGCCACATGAATGCCACAGTGCTGGACCCATGGTCCTTGCTGGGCAGACACCCGCCCCACTTGATGGCACACAGACCATCACTATCCATTCCCAGTGAAAAGCACTCTCTCTCCCTTTGTAAAAAACAATATTTAATATACTGGATTTAAAAAATACCAAGGAGACAGGGAAAATTTAAGCAAAAAATGTGTAACATCCCTGCATTGGAGGTAGCCACTGAAAGTGGACTTGGGCCGCCTTCCTTGCTCTGCTCCGTGGGCACGGATGGAAATAAATGCCCCGTGTTCAGTCTCCTGGCCATGCAGGAAGATGTGCGTCGGGGAGGGATGGGCAGATGTCATGACACGCTGTCCCTGTGTGGCTGTAATGTCCTCCCAGCCACCGGGAGAGTCTTACTCCCTTCCCTGCGGCGAAGCGTAGGTGTAGGGAGGGTAGGTGTAGGGAGGTTTGCTCTTTTGTGAGTGAACTTTAGAGAGAAGTGCAGCAGCTCGGTCCTGTAAGGCGACCCCAGGCTGTGGGGATCCCAGGGTGCAGCCCTGTGCTCTGTGAGGCACCCCAGGAGGCAGGGACCCGGAAGCTGTAGCTCTGAGGGCCCATGGCCTTAAGCCATAATTGTGTTAGGGGGTGTACGAGGCACACACAGATGTTTTATAGCAGAAGCTCTGCCGGGGGCTGGGTTGTGGGGAGGTTGCAGAGAGGTGGTGTTTGGCTGCGACTTGAAAGTAGCCTGACTGCCATCCTCAGTGCTCTCTGGTGGCAGCCCTGTTAAAGACCATGACTGTCCATTCCGGCAGGGACACCTCTGGTGGCCTGGAGATGGTGGGGGTCAATCTCAGGCCACTCTGTGCCTCTGAACCAAGTCCTTGGGAGAAGCTTCAGGCCTCTCTGGAGGGGGAGAAGAGGGCAAGAGCAGCAGGTGGAACTGGGGACTCCCGGGACTCAGCAGGCTACAGGAGGCGTGCCCTGACCCAAGAAGCCCCGCCCACATGAGCCCCACCCATCGCCTCAGGGCTTAGGCTGAGACTTGGTGATTTAGGGCCGGGTGACTTTATAGGCAACCCCCTGCCAGCCGGCTTCCGGACTGACGCTAGGCTCCCAAAGCTTAACCAACCCCATGTGTGAAAGAGGGACACCACGGAGCCAGCTGATGCCCCAGAAACACCAGGAACCAGGGGTCCCCTGTGTGCCCACCAGCCTGCCAGCACCTCTCTGCCCTCCCCAAAGCACCCAGAGCCTGGGGTCAATGACAGGACACCCCCAGGACATGGCGTGGGGGCTGTTTGAAAGGAGAAAGGTGTGGGTGACTCCTGGCTGACAGCTGGAGGGGCGGGAAGGCTGGGCTGCGGAGGAGGGCTCACCCCGCTTCGCCCTGTAATGCATGTGCATAGCGGGCCAGGGCTCCAGAAGAGAGGCACACCAGTCCTGGCACCCTGTCCCCTGCCTTCCCTGGGCATCTCTCCAAAATTTTCCAGGCCCCTCAGGGCTGTCTGACTTCATTGCTCAGCACCCTGTGAAGACCCCCAGCACCAACGCACCCGTCTTTGGAAAGGCTGCGCTAGGCTGCACTCCCGCAAAGCTCCGGTTAAGGTTAGGTTTAGGGTTAGGGTTAGAGTAAGGGTTAAGGGTTAAGGGTTAAGGGTTAGGGTTAGAGTTACGGGTTAGGGGTTAGTGTTAGTGTTAGGGTTAGTGTTGATGCTAGATAGGACAAAATGGGGGACCAGAGACCCAAATCCAGCCACACCTAGTGTAACCTGGTGAGGCAGGTGGGGCAAGCAGCCTGTGGCCCCTTCCCACCAGCTGCAGCCCACCAGTTGAGAGTAGTGTTGCCACCTGGTGCCTGCGACCACACCTGTCCACATCGATGCCCAAAGGGGGCAAGTAGCAGCAGCAGTGTGTGGCAGGAGTCTGGGCACACAGACTTGGCACCAGGCGCCCCCTCCCCATAGCCAGCCTCAGCCTCTCAATGTGTTCCGTGTTGGCGCTGGAAACCCAGCAGGTCTATGCCTCGGTCAAATGCCACCTTACCCTAAGGCTGGCCAATTTAACATTGGAACAGGATCACCTAAGACTCAGCTTCACTCTCTAGTTCCCATCTCCCAGATCTCACTCTGTGCCTGTCAACAGTACCTCTCCTCATGGTCTCAAGATGGCTGCTGTAGCTCCAACATCATACTCTCAGGGTCTGGTGTGCAGTCGAAGAAGGGATTGAGAGAGATCTGTACAGGCAAAGTACCGTGTCCTTTTCTTGTTTCCCCATATGGTTAGAAGGGCAATAGCCTGGGGAATGGAATGGGGGACAAGATAAGGCAGGGTTGGAAGTGTGTGTGTTGGTCATTGTAGGTTTCATGAAGGAGGTGACCTCTGAAGCCCAGGTGACATTCCACCCAGAGGACAACCAGTGCAAAGGCCTGAGGCAGAGTGGGCTTCAGGAGCAGCAGCAGGCCTTTGTGACTGGAGCAGAAGAGGGTGTGGAGAGAGCTGGGTGCCTCCTGTGAGGACCTTGGCTTTGACATTCAGAGAGCGTGTAGAGGAGGCCCTGGTGGCCCTCGGCATGGGGCAGGGAGGAGCGTCCACAGCAGGTGCAGGGCCAGGCTGGAGGCAAGGGTGCACAGATAGATGCTGGCTTCAACTTCATGAACCAGGACAGGTAGATGTAGGGTACACAGCAGCCATTCAAGGTGTGATCATATACAGTGTTTACATTTTTAAAATTTCCTATAGAATGCTGTCATTAATCCCCTCTCTGTGAGCACACTCACCCCATGGGTCTCACCACTTTCTGCAGCAGCTCTGGGGTCCTCTTTCCTGAGGGTCTTTACTAGGTGTGGTAAGAAAATACAGTAAGCGCTGCTGCCCACTGCAATGCCATGGAGAGGCAATGTGTACAGCACAGCACTGTGTCCTCATCTGTGCTCTGCACCAGGTCTGGCACTGTGTGACCTCTGGCTCTTCCCCAGTGTCAGAATGACCATGAAAGGACATGTGAATCCACTCAGGGCTTCGAGGCCACGACACAATTTAGACACCCACGAAAGAGCACTCCAGAGCTGCTGCAGAAAGTGGCAGGAAGGATGGGATGAGTGTGCTCAAACTGAGAGGGGGACTTTTGAGGGAGATTCATGTCCATGTGTCTTTTCCTGTGATAATTTTTAAAAATCAAATGTTCACTGATAATTTTTGTTCATACCTCATACAGCATAGAGGAGAGCCTTTTCAAAATGAAAGCTGTCTCCACTCCACAAAGCACTTGCCATTTACCCAGCCACGTGCCCGACTTTCCTGACCGTCCTGGGCCGGCTCAGTCCTCTGGGCTGTGCCTGTTCTGCAGTGATCTGCTGCACTTTGGTCAGGCCTGGGAGCCCTGACCGCGGTGGGGAGGTGAAGTCACACAGCGCAACCTCCAGACAAAGCAGGTGTTTCCTGATCCCTGAGCAGTAGAACTTAGCCCGGGGTTTTGGAAAGAGCCAAACAACAGGGCAGGGAGGGAAGGGTGTGTGTCTGGGGAGAGCCCGGGAGGTACGTGTAGCTTGGTAACAATGGGGTCACCCCGGGACATGTCCATCTGGGAGTATACATAGCACTACTCCTGTGGGCCCTGAGGTGGTGTGGCCTGCTGCAAAAGACCTGCACCCTGCCTTGGAGGTCTCGGCTGGGGTGGTGGGTATTTGTAGAAACCACCCAGGGCTCCTGAGGCCCGCACAGCTCTGATGGGTGTGGTGGCCCTGGCCCTGGGCGCACGTGGGTGTACAGGGGTGGCAGATCAGAGGCATGGTTGTGGCTGTTGTCACCCTAGGGAGAGTTCCCCACGAAGCAGGCTGCTTTGCTCTGTCCCTCCCCTGCTCCCTGTCCTGCAGCTTCTACCCCACACTGTGGGTGTGTCTTTTCTGACAGTGGAAGCCACACTGCGCACATCATTTCGTACCCTAACTTGCTCACTTCTAAGTACCGCGCAGCCTCTCTTTCTTTCCCTCCCTCTTTCCTTCCTTCCTTGTCTTCTTTTGCCATACCCAGGGCCTTCACTCTATGCTCCTTCTCCACCCCTTTTTAAAAACATTTTTTTTTGAGACAGTTTTATTTTGAGATAATTTTGCTAAATTGCCCAGGCCGGGCTTGAACTATCAATCCTCCTGTCTCAGCTTCTCAGAGCACTGGGATTTTAGGTCTGTGCCACCACACCTTGTCTTTCTTCAATGTATAAATTCCTCAGCATCCATTTCAATATTGGCCCGGAGAACGGAGCCACCCCCCCACACCTGGGGTCGCTTGTGTCATTTCAGCCAGAACTGGGCTGCTCAGCCTTTTCTGTTTTCCTCTTTTGGTAGTAGGAATTGAACTCAGGGCCTTAAGCTTGCCAGGCAGATGCTGCGCCTCTGAGCTACACCCTGGCCCTTGGGCTGCTCAGCCTGTTGCACTGATTTTGTGTGATAATCTATCATGCAGAATTGGTATTCTTAGCTCTGCAGAGGAGGACTCGAGTTTGAGTTTGGGGACGTTAAGGAAGTGCCCCAGGGTCAACAGCAGGAAGGGAGGAGAGAAAGGGTGGGAACTGGGGCTTCCCAACCCGGAAGCTGGCATGGCGGAGCTTCAGGGAGCATGGCTGACCTGAACCTCTGTGGGGATTCCTGGGTCAAAGGGCAGGGGCAGATTTTCCATTCTTCAGTGTAGGTGACACAGGACGTGGCAGGGGTCACCCGTCCCACCAGGCCACGCCCTCCCGGCCGCTTCTGGTAAGGACCACAGTGGGAGGCCTGAGTCAGCGCACACCACCCACCCTGGCCTCCTCTGGATTTGCTATATGGCAAACAGAATATGATAGCTTGTGGTATCTTGATAAGGATTTCTAGAATTACAGTGAATTGGGGCTTTTAATTTTGGTAGGCAGAGATCTGGGCGGCCTCAAAGTGACCTTGGTGTCCTCGGCAGCCAGGTCCTGACCATGGCTGAGATGGCTAGAGGGGCTCATGGGGCAAGGCCACAGCTGACACAGTGGGGTCACGTGGACCACTGCACATCACCCTCCTTCCTGGATCAGCCGGAGCTCCTGCCTCTCTGCGAGAGACTCTGGCAGCTTGTTGGGCTCCAGCCCTTGGCCCTGCCCTGTGAGTGCACTGGCTGGGTCTATGGTGCTAGGCAGCTGAGTCCCAGGTCTCACCTTGTCACCAGAGTGACAGCAGCTCCCTGCAGAAGGGGTCAGCTAGGCTCCGGAACCAGGACTCCAGCTGCCACCCTGGCTTGTCCCCAAAAGCCAGGTCACAGGCGTAGTCAGTGGTCTCACTTTGGCACTGACGTGTTATCGATGTGTGTGAAAGGTGACCTCATGGTTCTATTCAGAGATGCCGTGTATGACACACCATAGATGGCAACATTGTCGTGGAAACATCTAGGTGTCACTTTAAAACTTTAACGCTATGTAGTTTTTCAAAACTGAGCTCTGGGGAGGTTGCCAAGCTGTGTCAGCCCTGAGGGCCGAGATGGTCAGGAGCCTCCTATGTGAACTCAGCAAGGCGGTCAGGGCGCACTCAGTCTGTTCCCTTGGAAACTCTGCATGGCTCCCGAGTGGCCTGGGCTGGAGGGGTTGTGTGGCAGGACACGGGAGCATTGAGCTGTGGTGATTGGCAGATGTGTCCAAGGAGTGGCATGTCGCTCCCACCTGCTAGTTTCTGCTGCCAGGCTCTGCAGCTGCTGCTTCGCAGAGCTGGTGCTGGTGGAGGGAGACAGAAGGCCTGGCCTTGCCACTGCTGGCCAGAAGATGCAGAGGAGTGGGGAGTGGCTGGGACTGGCCACAGGACCCCTTGGCCTCCCAGGTCTCCAGTGTGGGGACGCAGTTGGCCCCTTGTAGGTGCTGAGGGATTAGCCTGCCCTTGAACTGCCTACCTGGCACGTGGAGGCAAGGACACATGGTCGGTGGGTCAAGGGGCCTTGTAGGCACCCAGGCGAAGGTGGAGGTTGGACTGGCCGTCAGGATAGTCCTGTCCTCATCCTGGATCACTGTCCTTCTCCAAGCTTTCTGGAGAAAAGTCTGCTCCACCTAGGCCAGGGGCTCGCGCTGGTGTCCATCCCTGAGCCGGATGCCCAGGCATGTGGACCACCGGGTCTGTAACCAGGAGGCTGCATCAGGTGGGGTGCACCCAGGCCCTGGGGATGAGGAGCTGCCACCACACGCTTCTAACGTGTGCCCCGTGTCCTCACTACAGCGTGCGGCTGTGACCTGGCGGAGGGCGGCTTCTTCGTGCGGCAGGGCGAGTACATCTGCACCCAGGACTACCAGCGGCTCTATGGCACACGCTGCTGCAGCTGCGAGCAGCTCATTGAGGGCGAGGTGGTGTCGGCACTGGGCAAGACCTACCACCCCGCTTGCTTCGTGTGCGCCGTCTGCCGGTGAGTGTGCCTCCGCCTTCCTGCTCTCAGGCCCCAGCCAGCGCCAGAGCTGCCCGCGCTGTCCCCACTGTCCCCTGGACGGCCCCCCTCCTGGGCCTTGCCTTTGGCTCCTTCCTTCCCTCCTGGAGCTCCCACCCCCATCCATGTACAACCACTCCATGCTCACCCATGGCTGCTCCTCTGCCCTGTCACAGCCATCTGCACACCCTGCACCACTCCCTCTGTCCTTGATTTGCAAGTGGCACGTGCACCCCTCCCATTGTCCAAATCTACCAGCTGCTGCCCTGGCTCAGGCCCCAACCTTCCTTGCCAGCTCTTCCATAGCCTCCACACTGTGCAGCCCCCTCTGCTCAACTGACCTCTCCGCCATGACCCCAAGAGATTGTCCAAGCCCCTCAGCCTTGCCCAGAGGAGTGTCCAGCCTGCTTCATTCATTCATACATGTGTTCATTCAATCATGCATCGGCTCACACATTCATTCATTCTGTGCCTTCATGTACCGGGCCCAGGACTGGATCAGGTGGGCTACCTGGCCCAAGCTCTTGGTGCAGTAGGACTGGGGGAGGCTTCCCACCCAGGGGAACCCTCTTCTCCTTTCTCACCACCTTAGTGCTGCCACAGTGGGCACTGTCCAGCCCTGAGGGTGTGGCTGCATCTGAGGCAGCTCTGGGAAGACAGGATTGGCCCAGTCCTCTCTAGTCCCTGTGTCCGGCACAGAGCAGGTATGATTACCACAGAGAGACTAGTTCCCTGAGCCCTGTGGCGAAGCACGCCACTTACCTCTCCACTCATCTCCAGCTGAACAGGGAGCACACGGGCCGCTTTCCTAGGTCCCTCACCCCACCACAGCCTCCAGCAAGTTCTCCAGGGGCCAGTGTACCATTTCTAGAAAACAAAGTAGAAAAACAAAACACAGAGTTTATTCTCTGCTCTGTGCTCCATGCCCCACCATGCCCAGTTTAAGAGGAAGTTCACTGTGTTGCTCCGAAGTGGCTGTCTGGTTACAGTGTGTGCTCAAGACAGAAGCAGCCTCTGTCAAACGAGAGGGAAGGAAGCTGCGGTGGTGGGGATATGTCTGGCGAGAGAGTGCAGGGGTGTCATTACTGCACAGCTCAGGTCAGAGGTCCCCAGAGATGTTCTGATGTTTGATTTCTGTGTACGTAGCTTAGTAACAAGGCTGACATAATCATAGTTGGTCTGAAAGATGACCTCCAGATGATCTGCTATTTAAAAATAATAGCAGGAGGTGCTGGCCATATTGGAGTGACCAGGACTGAACTGGACCAGAGTGACCCAGCACAGACAACCAGAAGGCTGGACAAAGTGTGAGAACTGGCTGTTTGCAGCCAGCCAGAGCAGAGAACACTGCTGTGGGGTCACCTGCTTCCCACAGGGAGGGCCCTGAAGGCTGGCACAGAGGGGACTGAGCAAAGTGGCACTTGAGTCAGGACCCGGTGGAAGGTGACAGCAGTGAGCATGTGAGGCAGAGGGGAAAGAGCAACACAGTGAGACCTCCAGAGGTGAGTGGAGGGTCCTTCAAGTCTGAACCAGACACAAAGCTGTGAACCCCCTGAGGGAGTATCACAGGTGGGGCAAAGAGTGGCCAGGCTTCTGAGGGTACACAGGTCCCAGGGATGCATCTGTGCTCTGGGCAGAAGCCCAGGTCTTTGTTGAACACCCATGACATGCAGTAGGAACACTGCAAGGGCTGTTCTTTCTTATTAAAGGAACTAGAATAGCCCTGGAGTGAAGGCTGCCACCAGCCCATCTATCAAAAACAGCCTATCTACAAACGATCATGTTGCCCTACCAGAGACCAACTGCTACCAGAGTAGAGCCCAACACTGTACAAGGGAAGGCAGGAAAAGCTGGCACTCAACAGTATAAAATGCACAACATATACCTAAAAATCCTGATCCTAGGAAATTAGAAAATAGAATTGCAAACCAGAAGAAAAGTCAGCCAATGTCAGTACACCCAGAAAGGACAGCAGTGGCGAAGTGAACAGACACTGATTTAAAGTAGCTACTGTAGCCAGGTGTAAGGACACATGCCTATATTTCAGCACCCAGGAGGCTGAGACAGAAGGATCACTGTGAGTTTGAGGCCAGCCTGGGCACACCGCCAGCCTGAACTGCATAGTGAAACTCTGTTTCAATAAAAAAATAAATAAATAAAATAAAATAAAAGCTACTGTAAATATGTTTCAACCTCTAGACATCACAGGAGAGTTATGAAAGGTAGAAAATAGAGACCAGTGGGAAATCTAGACAAGAAAACTGCATTTTCTGAAATGAAAACAGAGTTAGCAATAGATTAGCAATTGAAAACATAGCAAAAGAAAGCACTGGAACTGGAGCAGAGAGAGGGAAACGACCAGTGCACATGAGAAAAACTCTGCTGAGCTGTGAATGCAGATTGCGCCAGCTCTCTGTCCGCCTGTCTGTTGTCTGTGTGCCTAGGGCAGACCAAAGAATGCTTGCAGAAATAATAAGTGGAAAATGTCCAAATTTGATGACAGCCATACAACCGTGAGTCCAAGAATCTCAGTGGACCTTCAATAGAATAAACTCACCAGAAACCTACCACATTCATCTCAGTCAAGTTGCTGATAACCAGTGATGGAAAGAAACCTTAAGCTCTGAGAAAAAGCCCACCCACGGTCTGTAGAGAATCAGAGCAGTACAGACTTCATCAAAGCTGTGGGTGCTGGCAAACAATAGAACATCTTTAAAGAGGGGCAACCCCAGGGCTGACCTCCCCCGAGCCTGATCACAGATGTAAGCATGGTGATCCTGGCTCGGGCATCTGTGCCTCCTGAGATCCCACACCAGGGGGCAGCAGGCCTGCTCAGGCCTGGGGGCTGTGTCACTGGGCTCAGAGCGGTGCTCCTGGGAGAGGAGGGCTGGTGGTGGGACTGCCTGTGACCAGCTCTCTCTTTGCAGGCTGCCCTTCCCACCCGGGGACCGAGTGACCTTCAACGGGAAGGAATGCGTGTGCCAGAAGTGCTCCCTGCCCATGACAGCAGGCAGTGGCACCCATGGGTCACAGGGCCTGCGGAGTAAGTGGGCACTGGTAGGCTGGACGGGGTGGACACCAGGGATAGGGATGGTCATGACAAGATGGGACCAGGACAGGCACGGTCACAGCTATAGTGTGGATGCACACAGGGAAGGGACAGAAGCAAACATTCCCAGGGCTACCACGCCACCAAGCCTTTGCCCAGGCTGTGCCCCCAGCCTGTGCCGTCTATTTAGGTCTGACCCCTCCTCCAGGAAGCCTTCTTTGCCTCCCTCTGGTCCTCTCTTGCCAGAGTCACACACAGCTTCCCCTCACCCATTAGTTCCAGGCCATCAGAAGTGCTCTGGGGGCCCCCGTAGAGCCCTGGCCTCTGGACTCCCCAGGGCAGGCAGGGCTCCTGGCTTTGCAGCTCCAGCCCTGGGAGCTACTGCATGCAGTAGGCACCCAGTGCATGCTTGGGATGCAGGAGATGGTCACTGTGAAAGAGTAGACGCTGGGTGCCATGTTTACAGATGGGCAGAGCGATGGCCACTGGGAGCAGCCAGGTGGCGCCCCCAGCCTGGGAGCTCCTCGGGGTAGGGATGGGATGGGGCACCTGCACATCGGGACCTGCTGCTGCCCAGCGCCCTCTTCAGAGCCAGCCCAGGCACGTGGCCACTGTGCTCTCCCCAGGGGCAGAGGCGCGGGCCTAGGGACGGAGGACAGAGGGTTTTTGCAGCGCTTCTCACCCCCCCCCGGGCTCTGTTATCTCCACTCCATGCCCGTGCCCTCCTCCTGCCCAGCTGGGTGGCGTCTCTGTGAGCTCCCCGCATCCAACCCTGGCTCTGTGCTGGCCTCGGGGCTGCTGTCGTGGCCATTTCACTCTGTGAATGAAGCATGGCCACACCCTAGGGCAGCAAGCTGGTGGTGGTGCTGGGGTCCCTGCTCTTCTGGAGATGCCCTAGGGATGCTGTGTTCTGTCCTTGGTATGGGTCAGTCAAGCTGGATGGGTAAGAGACCCCAAGCCTGGTCTAGGAGGCTGCCTAGCTGTGGGGTTGCAGGGAGGCAGCCCAGGACCCTCCTGTTCCGTTTCATCCTCTCCACAGCTGCCCGCAGGGTATTGTCCCCACCCCACCCGTGGCTCCCAGGGGATGTTGAGCTGAGCCCTGCCCTCTCAGAACTCAGTTGGTCCCCATTCCCGAAGGTGGATGTCAGGTCCTGCTGAGAACTGAGCCCTGGCTCTACTGACCCCATGGTGGAGGGTGAGTTTGACCCCACTGAGGCTGCCAGTTGTGCCTTATCCCTCGGAGACAGCCCGCAGGTCCGAGCTTGAACCTGTGACCATGTCTCCTGGAAGCAGGCTGGACAGTCCTACAAGGGTCATAAGAGGTGCACGGCAGGTGGACAGTCGGCTCTGGACATGTGGTGCCCACATGGTGGGCAACACTGGTCACACATGGCTGTGTTCCTGGTTGGCAGTGCCCTGCAAGGCCATGCTGAGCTCCTCAGGTGTTTGGAGTGGGAACTGCAGTTCCCATGACAATGTGATGCTGTCTCCCACTCCCTGTTCAGTGTTAATGACGCTCCCACCCCATGTCACAGGGAAGGGGGGACCTGGAGTGGGGTCCACGTCACATTGTCAGGCCCAGGCAGAGAAAGTGAGACCCAGCCCCTTGGGGGCATGCAGGGCGGGCGCAGTGCTAATGCAAGAGGGTGGCAGAGATGGCGCCACCTCACACCAGCCGCATGGCAGGTAGGGTCCAGCCGGATTAGTAAGTAGCTACCACCACACTCATGCATGGAGTCCTTCAGGAAACACACCCCTCACAGCAGGCACCTGGGCCTGGATTCACTGTCTAGGGGGGTGATCCTGTGACTGTCCCTAACATGTGTCCCATTCCTGGGGCACAGAGAGGTGAGGTGACTTGGCCCTGGTCACACAGCCAGCGGGGCAGAGCTGGGTTTAAGCAGCCTGACCCTGCTCTGAGCCACCTGTGCTCCAGTCCCCTGTCTCCCTGTGGTGTCCACATGGAAGTCAGCTGGGGCTCAGAGCAGGTGTGCATATAATCACAGCACACACACACACGCACACTTGTATGCAGACATGCATGCACACGCAGTCACAGAGAGTCATGCACACAGCCCCACATGCCCGTGCAGCCCACGCCCAGGTCCCACCCAGCCCCCTTGCGAGGCTCCCACTCATCCCTCTCTGGGTGACAGTGACTGGCAGGTTCACAGGGTGGATGGGCCATGAACGGCTGGCTTAGCAGAGCAGGGATGAGGGTGCCAAGGTTTCATGTCTCCAGGGGCCTGAACAGGGCAGGCAGCAGGCAGTGCTGAGGGAGGAAAGAGGGCACAGGGAGGTGCTCAGGAGCCCAGCTGGGCCCCTGCTGGCCACAGGATGCAGAGCGGTGATCACCGCAAGGAAGGTCAGGAAACAAGTCAGGGCGTCTGTCTGAGCTGCTCCCACAGGCCAGGCTGCGTGCCGCGTCCCAGCCAACTGCGTCCCAGCTTTGGAAGGCAGAGCCCCATCAGCAGCTCCCAGCCCAGGCGCATGCAGTCAGCACTTCATACACACAGGGACTGATGTCACCATGACTTTTCTGTGTGCTCCACCCACTACCCTGTGATGGGGTCCCTCTGTCCCCATCCCCAGGGCCACTTTGGCGCTTCTGTGGGGTCTGAGAACAGCAGGGCAGAGTGTGGGTGAGGGCCTGTCTGCTGTGGGGCACCCCAAGGCCCCTGGTGGTCCTTGGCCTGTGGTGCCCTGCCTGAGGGGTCTGCGCTCTGCTCCTCCCTGCAGGCTGTGGGGGCTGTGGCTTGGAAATCAAGAACGGGCAGGCGCTGGTGGCACTGGACAAGCACTGGCATGTGGGCTGCTTCACGTGCAAGACCTGTGGGAAGCAGCTCAACGCTGAGTACATCAGCAAGTGAGTGTGGCTGCGGGGTGGGGTGCGGAGTCGCCCACGCTCCACAGGGCGGGCACCCAGATGCTGCCCCACATGTCCTCAGACCTGCGACGTGGCCTGCACCTTCCTCTCTACCCAGCCTGCTCTTCCTCAAGTGATGTGCAGAGGCTTCTAGTCCTTTCCCATCGACCAGGGCAGGGCTGCCCTCTGAGTCTGTCCCCAGGCATCACCACCTGCCCTCCTGGCACCTGGACCTTCCTGGTGCCAGTGTCCCACAGAGTGAAGTGATATCAATAGGTGCCAGCTGGGATCCTGGGAAGGAGGCTGGGGCTGGTCCTCTGAGGTGCTGGGGACCCTCAGGGCTGACCATGGCCTTGGGTGTGGGGCTGCTCTTGGCCAGGGTGCATTTTAGTGCTGGGAGGAGGACTGAGGCAGGCAGCCCTGCCGATGAGGATGAGGCGAGGGACCAGCGTCAAAATGCAGCCCTTCTGGATGCACGTTGGCACCTGCTGGGCTCAGGCCCCACCAGAGGCTCAAGCTGAAGACAATGACTTCTGGGTACCCTGAAGAGGGGGAGCTGGTGCGGGGCAGTGGGGAGAGACCCTGTGATACAAGTTTGTGGAATAAAGCGTGTGCCTGCCCACATGTGCATGCACACACACAGCATGGAATGAAGCACACATGCACACACGTGTGCAAGATTGCACACCAGGCCATGTTCAGGACATCCAGGTGCAGGATGTACCCACGTTCGCCTCCTGCTTGACCCTGCTGTCTGACCCCTCAGATACCTGGGGAGCCTGGTGGGAGGACATGTGACACCTGTCTGTTTCTCTCCAAGGGCACACGACCCCACAGTGGTCTCAGTGAAACATTTTAAGGCAAAGTCCCCAAACCAAGAAGCACTGGGACCCAGGGTGGGGAGGACTGCAGGAAGCCCAAGTTCTTGCCTTGGTCTCAACAGAGCAAACAAGGAGGAATTGGGCAGACGTGGGCCGTGTGTGGAGTGCTTTGAAGGGTGGCAGCACCCAGCTCCCAGCAGGCTGCTGCCCCCCACACGCAGCAGTGGCTCCCCCACACTGTGTTACTTAGCAGCCTCCCAAGCAGCCCCAGAGTTGAGGGGGTGGGCACATTGAGGTTGCCATGGAGATGTGAGCGTTGAAAGTGTGCTGCAGGTACACCCATCCATGCGATGTAGCCGGGGCCTGCAGCGGGCAGCTCAGAAGGTGGAGCCTAAGGATGGGTTTGCTTCCCCTCTTGGAGGAACAGCTATGTGTCCCCCTCCCACTCTCTGGGATTTGAGGCATGGAGGGGCAGCCTCAGAGGGCGGGCTGTGAACCCAGCCAGGGCATGGCCCCTCCCAGTGCCTGTGGGTCACAGCACAGGGCAGGAGGGCAGCACCACATGCAGCCTGACCCTAGGCTGCCATGCAGTCCTCCCTTCTGCCCTGAGTGAGTGACCTCGGGACCTAGCCCGGAATGACACTGACTTTAGCCTCCTCCCCAGACTCCTCCACACCTGCTCATGGGGCACCATGGCTTGTGGTTGAGGGCGCAGTTCTGTTAGTAATGATAGCGGCCTTGGCCACCATTGTGGAAGTGCCACAGCTTCTCTCATGTGGCCTGTGCTGTTTTTCTCCATGTTACTGATGGGGAAGCTTAATTGTACCTAGAGAGGTTAAACGACTTGCCCAAGGTCACACAGCCAGAATGTTTTAAACTGGTGCTGAACTCTTGGTGGGAGGAAGTGGGAAGGACATGGACGTCTGGAAACTTCTTTGACATCTCAGTTATGGATTTTGTTCCCTCGCCCCAGCCCCTCCATCACCTTGTGGCAGGTGGCCTGGCCTCTGTGTGCCTCAGTTCTATGCAGCAGGATGGTCTTGTGATGGTTCCCTTAGGGCTGGTCCTGTGAGCACCCTGGGCCTCCATGTGGATGGCAGCCCTCTGGTGCTCAGTCCTTGCGTGACCATGCCCTGTCCTGACCCCCGGTCTCCTTGCAGGGATGGGCTGCCCTACTGTGAGGCCGACTACCACGCCAAGTTCGGCATCCGCTGCAACGGCTGTGAGAAGTTCATCACGGGGCGTGTGCTGGAGGTGAGCAGGGCCAAGCTCTGGGTGCTGAGGCCCTTGCTGTCCGCAAGTTTATTGTGAGGTTGGGCCTTCCTCTGAATGTCCCTTGAGATGTTCTGCCAAGCCTGCTGCCCTTCCTCCCAGCTCCATGCAGGGCACAGTAGGTGCCTCCTCCCCCCAGAAGCTGTCAGGGCCCATTTTGAGTTCAGGGTTGGAGTCAGCCATGGGTGGGACCCAGGGGCATAGGGTTGGAATTGAGGCCAGGGGAGGGGGTTGTGGAGTCCTCAGCAGAGGCAGACAATGGTCACCTGGCAGATGGCCAAGTAGTGGTTATTGGGTGAGAAGCTTCGGGCACTGGCAGTGGTGCTTCTGGCTCTGGGTGGCAGGGACATGGGTGTGCTCTGGGTGACAGTCACACATAGGATGCACACTTCCGTGTGGCTGCCCCAGCTCCTGGGCCGGCCCCTCCTGGGTGGGCCACAGAATGTGCATCTCAGGGGACAGGAGGAGGCTGAGTCTGGGCCAGGGGTGTGCAAGTCCTTGCCGTGGCCCTGGGGGTTTGCCTCTGGGGATGGGGAAGGGGCTGCCGGGAATGAGGGACCCAGGAGCTGGAGGCCACCCACACCGCAACACTCCCTACGCAGCCCCCCAGGGCTGAGAGAGCTTCGCTGGAGTTGCGCAGGTGCTGAGTTGCTGTTCCTGCAATTACACTGGGCCCACAGGATGGCCCAGGCTGCAGTGCACCCCCAGCCCCTCCCCAACGCTGCCACGGGGGCATGGCCTCACGTCTGGTTCCTCCTGGGAACGGGCCTGCTCCACAGAGCTTCATCATTTAGGGTGAGTTTAATCACTCACTCGCAGATGGGAGAAAGGCCGATCAGGTAAAGAGCAGTGTGAAGAAGAAAAAACCCACCAAAAACACAGACGCCCTAACTCTGGGCCGGCTCCCTCCCTGGCTTCCTCTCTCTGCAATCGTTGGTGTGAAGCTATTTTTGCAATACTATGTCATGAGTTTTTCCAAGTCCAGTTTCCAGTGTAGTGGGTTTCCTGGCATTAGAATCCTCGTGAACAATTATTTTTGTGTGTGGTTTGGGTCTTTGAAACAGCTTTATTCAGATGTGATTCACCCCCTTCCAGTGTACCATTCGGTGGCATTCAGTGTCCTCATAGCCATCACCACGGACAATTTCTGGGCGTTTCCCTCACTCTAGAGAGAGCCCCACACCCCTCAGCTGCCGCTTCCTGTGCCCTGGAGCCCTCCAGCCACAGTCAACTTCCTGTCTCCATGGATGCCCCTGTCCTAGACACTTGGCATGGACGGGATCCCCTCCTGGGTCTCGGGTGCTGCTGCTTCCGCACGGCAGGCGCAGGGTGTTGGGGTCATTCTTGGACTGGTTTGGCTCAGTGTCGCTGGGCACTTCACTTGGCAATGCTGGAAATCACTGCCTCTTGTTGACGGTGGTTGCCCTGGTGATTTCCAGCTTTCCCCTGCCACAAGTGACACTGCAGAGGATCCCCTTTTAAAAACATACTGCTTTCTTTGCGTTTCTAATTTTCCTTCAGATAAATTTACAGAAATGTCAGAGTTGGGTCAAAAATCTGAGCATTTTTATAGTTCTAGGTAGTTACTGTAGCAGTTACCATAAACTGCTTCCTAACTTAGAGTGTGATGTTTCCCACCACACCTTTGCCCAGGGAGAGGTGAACACAAATCTGTCTTCCTTCCTTCCTTAGGGAGGCTGAGTGGGTTTTTTTCTATGTCACTTTTGACCAGTTATAGTTCTTACATTTTAATTATCTTTCATAAATTCTGCCTACTCGTATAGTGGGGTCTGCTTATTGTTTTATGTGAGTGGATAGTAGGGTAAGACTGATGTTTTTGTTGCTTTATATCTTCTAAGTATCTTCCTGCATGGCAGTCACACATAATATTATATCTGATACCTGTGTGTATGTCCTCTGGAGGTGGACAAATGATGCCTCCTGTCCCCCCTCCCACGGCTCCCACCTCTGCCTGGCCTCTGCCCCTCCCCAAGCTCAGTCTGTGCCCTCCCCCTCTCTGGAGGCTCACCCTGCCCATCCTCCTTCCTGGAGGCTTTCTAAGTCTCCCCATTTGGAGCACCTGTGGGCTCAGCCTAGCATGGATTCCTGCAGCGACCTCACAGTCCTTCTCCTCCCTCACAGCTGGCCTTGCCATCTCCTGAGGACCCAAAGAACCCCACGGGATCCTCCTAGAAACCCCAACACCTCCAGCTTCCCTTCCTGACCGTTCTACCCTGCCCTATCCATGACCCCGCTGCCTCCCTTCCTCGCAGGTCTCTGTGCCGGGCACCTCTGCCCCAAGTGCACCCACCCAGCCCACAGTTGTCCCCCATGTGTTGTCCTCAGGAATGCAGGCGGTTGCAAAGCTCTGCCAGGTGTGGGGAATCCAACAGGCTGGGCCTCCAGAAGGCAGTGCTGGACTTGAACACAGGCTGCCCCTCGCTCTGCTCAGCCTTGCAGGGCCTGGGTCTGCATCTTGAGTTCATCCTGTGTCCACCCTGTGACCCTTCATGCCTAGTGTGGATACAGCTGGGCCAGAGGCTGCAGATGTGGTCAGCCAAGTGTGGAGAGGCCCGGCAAGGTGGGGACAGCCTGATGCAGCCCTGGCTACCCTGCCTCCTCTGGCTACTGCACCTATCCAGCGCTGCACCCATCCAGGTGCCCAGGGAGTCTTGGGCCATCCTCTGTGTTGTCCCCAGCTCTACACTGCCCTGGGGGACACACAGGAGTGGCTTCTACCTCAGGCCCTGGTGTCCCTTCTTGGTGGCTGTGAGGGCACAGGCAAGTCGTGTATGCAGTGTACATGTCCCTGCCCATCACCCTGGGCCACATACAGAGCTGGGGACGTGGTCCTTGTGACTGGCCACCAGGCACACTCAGGTCATCCGGAAGGGCTGTCTGGTTGCCAGGAGCGGCGGGTGTGCAGTGGAGGGTGCAGGGCCTGGTGGGGAAGATCCTGCTCGTGTTTTTTCCTCTGCCGGGAGGCAGGCGAGTGTGTAGCGGGGCTGAGGCTCTGCAGAGCTCTGAGCATCCTCCTGGCGCTGCGAGGCGGGAGCCGCGGGCGGAGACAAGCCAGGCTCCGTGGCAGGGAGCTGCCGCCGCCTTGGCACCACCTGACGCTCGGCCGGGCTGCTGGTGCCCAGCTGGTGGGCTGTCAGGGAGCAGTGACAGCCAGGGACAGATCCTGCAGAAAGAGAAAGAGTCAGGACGCTGGCCGAGGGGTAAGGGTGTTCACTCGCGGGCCAGTGCCCTGGAGGAAGGTGTTGACTAGACGAGGTGCCAGGACCCGGTACAGGTAGGAAGTGTGTAGATGGTGCTCATGGAAGCTGTGCTGGGGGCTGTGGGGGTGGTGTCCCAGGGCAGGTGCAGGGGGCATGAGGCCCCCACAGCACCTGTCACTTCTGTTTCTGTCTCCAAATTGCTGCCAGAGCCCTGCTGTCCCCCCGCAGAGGCTGAGCAGGGAGCATCCCAGGCCCTGCCAGCAGCTGGGCCCTTGCCTATGCCGTGCCTGCCTGCAGTGGGCGCGGTGCCATCTCCAGTGCTGGCTGCCAGCATCGCCTGCCCGTGAAATGTGCATTTGGTGGTGATGGGTTCTTCCCTGCTCTGCCCCCACCCTCCTGAGCTTATAGCCCGCCGCCTCCCTGGGGTCTGTCTTGGGGAGGCTGCTCTGTGTAGGGGTCTGACGTTGCTGCCATCAGCTGAGGTGGGCAGCTGGGTGTGTGGGAGCAGTGGTGCAGGTGGTGAGGAGCTCCTGCTGTCTGGCGGAAGCCGAGGTGGGGCAGGCTCCTGGGGAGCTGTGGTCTGAGCTGGGGGAGGGGAGAGGCATTGATGGGGGCCCCTGGCTGTGCCTCCACATCCTGCCTCTCTGCAAGGCTGGGGTCTTCTTTCTCAGCCTGCCCACCCGAGGTCTGGGCCCTGTTCCCAGTACAGTGCGGACACCTATGGCTGTCTCCATGGCAACAAGAAGCCCAGAATCTCTCCGGGACCACCAATTAATTCATTGTCCCTTCATTCCTTCCTCACTTCTTCTACCTCTCTGTCCTTCCCTTCTTTCTCTCCCTGTTCATCTCTTACACCCTTGCTGGACTCGGTGTGTCCTGCCTTGGGCTGGGGCTGGGTCACCAGAATGATGGAGACATTCTTGCCTTGAGGTTTGGTGGCCTCGTGAAGACCCAGCAAGAGAGGGGGACACCCAGGTCACTTGAGCATTTCTCCCTTCCAAATGCATGTCTCTGTGGCTCCAGGGTGCTCGGCTGGGGCCGCCTCCTCCCGCCTCCCCGTCGGAGCCTCCCATTCTGTCCTGGTGTCAGCTCAGACACTTTGTCATCAGCAGAAAGTGAGCTCTGTGTGTCTGGACATACACCAGGCCCCCCCCTTTTAAAATGCATGTTTGTTCAAAACACACCCAGAAGGAATATTTGTTTATCATATAATAAACAGAATCATTAATAAAAAAGCCACCACCCAAACTACTGAGCATTCAGAAGGGATTTAAATTCTGCATGGACACACAGACACGTTCAACACAACATACAAGGAAAGACAGAGACACACGGATCACACAAACATAAACACAGAAACACACACAGAGAGAAACACAGACACATGAGCACATAAACACATAAGCACAGATGACACACGAAGACTCTCACCTTCAGCCCATCCTCCTCCTCTAGCATTGCGACCTCATGGGGCCCCAGCCCTCTTCCTGAGACTCTGTGCAGCTCTGATCCCTGGCCTGGCCTCAGGGTCGGAAGTATGGGCTGGACCCTTGGTCTCCATGGCAGGTCCCCAAGCCTCGAGTGGCCCATGTTCTTCAGTGCTCCACCAGATCACTCCGTCAGAGCCCCTCATCCTTGTCAACACACCTGAGTGGCGCCTGGCCCCTCAGTGGTAGACATTCTGACACAGTGAGGTAGTAAGGGAGGAGGAAGGGTGCTCCTGGCCTTGTGAAGGAGAGAAATGGGGTCTGGGGGGGCAGTGGCTGCAGCAGGTATCAGGGTAAAGAGCTCTGGGGGCTGCTGCCTCTCTAGCGCAGGACACTCCCAGGGGACCACTGCCCTTCTCCTGTTCTTGATTCTGTTCTCGCTGACCTCATTTTTTTTCTCTCTGATCCCTTGTACCTTGGTGAGGGGGTCTTTTAAGATTGAAATGCGGCTCTGGTAATTCAAAAAGCAGTGCCAGCTTGGACCTGGGTGTGCACTCCTAGAGCTGCTGGCCACAGCACACCCTCCATGCAGGGTGCCTGGGAGGGTGTGGCTAGCAAGAGGTGTGGCCAGTCTCAGGGGTACAGAGGATGTGGATCAAGGGCATGCATGGGCCCATCTGGCAGATAGGGCCACCTGCTGACCCTGGGAGGAGAGGTGGACATCTGCCCTGAGCTCCGGACTGCACCCTCCACTCGCCAGAGGCACTGTCATTTTTCTGAAATCGTGTACCACAGTCCCCCAAGCTGTCTTGAGGTGCTCACAGAAAGGGCCACCTCTCTTCAATGCTATAGGCCCTCTGGGCGGCAGCTGGCAGGGGAGGCCACCAGGCGGATGTGCAGGGCTGCATGTTGGAGCCCGACTTGCATGTCCTGGTGACAGTGATCTGATTTCACATGCATGCTGGTCCTTTGCCCATTTCTAACCGGAGCCATTTGTCATTTGTTGAGTGGTCAGAACTCTTTATATTCCGGACGCCACACCATCATCAGGTGCCTGATTTGCAAATGTTCTCTCCCCTTTTGGTTTTTTGAGACAAGGTCTTGCTATGTAGCCCAAATGGCCTTGAACTTGCAGTGATCCTCCGGGATCCCCCTCTCAGGTGCTGGGATTACAGGTGCCAGGTTTACAGGTGTGCACCACCATGCCCGGCTTTACTTTGCCTTTTTGTTGTTCGGTTAAAGTCTGTGGTGGACAAGCACTTTTCATCTCCCCAAAGCCTGGTGTCTCCTTTTTTCCAGCTGCTCATTGCTCTTGGCATCAAATCTGTGAGTTTACGTCTCACCTGAGGTCAGGCGGATCTGCCCTGTGCTCTCCTCTAACCTGTTACCATTTTAGCTCTACCACCCGGGCCTGCAATCTGCAGTGCAGAGTGAATGGAGTCATATGTGCACCGCAGTTGTTCAGCTTGCACACAGAGCATGCTCATGTGACCAGCACCCAAGCCCAGGCTGAGAGCCTGCCCAGCCCCAGGCCTGCAGCCCTGGCAGTGACCACCCTGTGGGAGCACTCAGATTGGTTTTGTCTCATTTGAATTTAGTGCACACAGAATCTGCCCTACTATTTCCGGCTTCTGTTCCACGTTAGGTCTTTCTGTGTCTTGTGCTTTGCTTATTCAGGGCAGGAGGGTCAGGTCACAGGAGAACAGGTTCCACATCCCAAAGTTGAGCCCCACCCGCCTGGGCTGAGAGCTCTCAAGGCCAGACTTATACCCTACACTCCAGGGGCTCTGATCCCCGCCCACACCTGCCTAAGATGTGACCTTGTCCCTTCCTCCACCTCTCCAGCCCCAGGGGGAAAATGATGGTGTGAACACACAAGTTAGCGTGTGTGAGGCCCTTCCCTGGAGCCCTGCTGCTGAGGCTCCGAGCCTGAGGCATAGAAACTGCCCCAGCAGTGACTTCACTCCGATTCATGGGTGGACACACTGTCCACTTGCCATGTGGAGCCAGGGCCAGTTTGCCCCAGAAAATGCACTTTCTCCTCATGTGGCTGTCACGGAACTTCTGCTATTGGAACCCTTGGGGGCTGGGTCCCCTGGATGAGGTGGGGGGGGATCAGTCACAGGTTGCAAACTTGGGAATGCCTATTCTATTTGGGCTCATTAAAAATGCCCTGAGCCTCAGTTGACAGCTGTGACATGGCCATCAGGTGGCTTTCACTCCTAAAATGCAAAGCTGTTGGAATCTCTCATTTGGACCTCAAACAAAAGTGTTGCTATGGCCACCTGGTGTGGTGGCCACCAGAACCACCACAGTGACGATTCAGGGTAGGCACCATGTATGACCTGCTGCCCTGACAGAGGCCTGTCACTAGCAGCACTGGTATGGCCCAGCTACTGCCTGTCCTGGGGGCAGCTCATGGGAAGAGGAAGCCCTACTAACCACTGATACCAGGAGGCAGGGCCAGAAAGGACCAGATGGGACATAGAGTGCCAGGAGCCACAGCTGGGGACAGAGGGCCAGAAGGACCGGGGAGTGAGTGCACAGTGTGGATGGGCCTAAGTGTTGGCAGAGGCCATGCCCGGACTGTGCGGGAGAGGAGTGGTTCTGGATTTCCCCTCCCTCTGCACCAGCCAGCACTAGAGATGAGAGAAAGACAGGTGAGGTGCTTGCAATGACATTTCCCCAAGACTTATATGCTCAGGGAAGTGATGATCACGGACTCAAATCCAGGCAGTGAGTGTGAACCATCTTCCCATTTTAGGAAAGAATGAAATGTGGAATTTATTTTCCACATTTAGCAACGGCTTTGCTCCACCTTGCCTGGGAGCAGGAAGTGTTCACCACCAAGGAACCCTGAACTTGATATTCTGGGGCGATTAGATTCTTCTTGCACCTTGCAAAGGCAAGCCAGACCAGCTAACATGACTTGTGTAGGTTATTTCTGTATTGATATTTGTAATCAAATTTAATGGAGTTCAGGAATTATGAAAATAAAAAATGCTAATTGAGCAAACTGAATACAGAAATATGGAAAGAAAATTGTTCCTTCTCCACTTCCCTGCTTTGGTCTCCATCTGAGAGAAAGCTGCCTTCCTCCTCCTGCTTTCCCCGCCGCCTTCCTCCCATCCTGGAGACACAGGGGTCAGAAGCCATCCCCTTCCATGCTGACCACCCACAACCACCCCTGGGGACTAGCAACACACCTTTCCTGGATGTGGAAGTCAGGCAAGAGTAGCTTGGGCTTGCCTGGCTTCACCCAGGGCTCCTTCTATGGGCAGGGGCACCCATGGGATCAGCTGCAGGAAACCTCTCTATCCGGGTGACTGCCAGCCCCTTGGACACACATACACCCTGTGCAGTGTTCCCAAGGACCATGTGTGGTGCCCACATGGAGTGCCAGGACGGACACCCCTGTATGTGCTCTCTTCCAGGCGGGGGACAAGCACTACCACCCTTCCTGTGCACTATGCGTCAGGTGCGGCCAGATGTTTGCGGAAGGCGAGGAGATGTATCTTCAAGGTAAAAATGCCCCAGAGACCACACCAGGTACAGGGCACGTAGGGTCAGCTACTTGCTTTGCCCTGGAGCCTAGGGTGGGTGGGTAGGACTCCCAGGCCCAGGTCCTCAGCCCAAACTACCCACTGAGGGTCTCTTTGAACCCAGCATGGCGCAGGCACAGGGTAGTGGGGAGCCAGATATGCTTGCCACGTGGGTCCCCCGAGCGGAGCTTAAGCAAGCGCTGCTGCCGTGTCCTTGCTGCCCCCCGAGCGCTCCACAGGCCTCGTCCTCGTTCTCCCGCTGCCAGTGAGATCTCCTTTATACAGGGGCGTCTCTGTTCGTAGAGCTCTTCTGAATTTTCTGTTTCCCAGGAAACCCACTCACAATAATCCTTATGCAAAGAAGGGTGCTGGGGGGGTGGTTCTTGCCAGTGTCCTGGTCACATTTTGGGGTGGCATATTCTGCACACTCCCTCTCGATGAGCTATACCCAAGTCTTGCTTTGCTTCACTGCATGTGGCTTGTTCACCCCAGCCTGTAAGTAAAGCAAGCAAGGTGCATCCTGATAAAATGCTAGGGAAAGTACCATCCTGGGATCAGAACCAGTGACAACCCAGGCCATAGGGAGCCATGGCCCAGGGTTGCAGGGGTTAGTGAGGGAGACCAGCAAGAGGTGGCAGATTCTCACTGCAGGTAGAGCCACAACTGGGAAGCCACAGCATAGTCACAGAGGTCACCAGACACAGAGGGTGGCCAATGTTCAGTGCATGGATTGTCGCTAAGCTCACTGAGCTAGCAGATACTGCTGCTGGTGCAGACAGAAATGTCCACAGGTTCACAGGGTGTGTGACCCAGGCCTGGAGGGTGCCAGGAGGAGACGTGGGCAGGGCTAGGCCCGGAAGGCTTTGCCTGGCCCCAGGGCAGGCAACCAGAGCCCCAGCACCAAGTTGGATATGGCAGAGAGGCTGAGATGAGGGTGATGAAACAGACTTCACCAGCCACACTCTTTTGGGGTGACTGTTGTCTTCTGGGTCCCAGAGGCAGCAGGGCAGGACTGGGTGGCAAAATGAAAGCAGCTACATCTGCTACACTGTCCTGCAGACAGCCCACTGAGTGAATACACAGGGACCCAACTGAGGCAATGTCCAACAGGCCCCTCCTTCTGGGAGAACCCTGTGGCAATGCCAGATGGGATGGCCTTGTCGACGGTCCCTGGTGTTACTGCTGTCTCCGGGTACTGGGGGGGACTGAGAGGCGTCTATCTGTGCACATCCAGCTGTGTGGGGCTGCCCTGCAGGGAGGGCACCATGAATGGTGTTCTCAGACAGTGGCCAGGCGGGAGCCCAGCACAACAATGCTTGGGGCCTCAGCTCATGCCTAAGGCGACCTCGTCTCGGACACAGGGAGGTTCTTCATGCTCTGAGCTGAGGCTGGCACCTGCCTCCCAGGGGACCTGCTGGGCACCTGGGGGACCCTGGTCACCCCACACTGTGCATAATCAGAGTGAGGGTGGCATTTGAGCTCTGCTCGGTGAGGCACAGGCATCTGTGTCCAGGGCCAGGGCCCTCAGCAGGACAGGTGAGGGTGAGACTTCCGCTCAGGCTCCCTGTGTGGGTCCCCACAGAGGTGCTGTTTGATGGGGGCATCACCGCAGTTAGAGCTCTGGCAAACCTGACTTCCCAGGATCCCTGCAGCCTCCAGAACCAGCCCTGCTCCCACCGGAGACGCTTGGAAACACATGAGAGTGTTAGCAGCCTCCCTGGCCCTCGCTGCTTATCAAGGAGCTCACCAGCCTGGGCAATGTAGTGCGACCCTGTCTCAAAATATAAAAGAGCTAGGGATGCAGCTCAGGGCCAAGTTCTGGAGTCAGGAAAGGGCTCCTTCCCCACTGATGAGGAGGAAATGGGGAAACCGAGGCGGGGCACCGCATGCTGGGCATCGAGGCTCAGCTGGAAGAACGGGGTGGAGCTGCATGTGCCTGAGGCAGGGGTACTGCAGCCCCCAGCTACACCCCAGGACCTCATAATTCGGGGCGCAGGACACTGAGGAGGAACTGCAGGTGTGAGACCATGCATGTCCCTAGGAGCCCTGTGTCCTTAGCATGCGTGTGTCCCAGAGGATGCCCCACTGGAGCTGGCCAGTGAAGGGGACTTCAGTCTGTTCAGTTTGCTTTTCTAGGTTTCTATACTTTTTAATGAGTAACGCCTCCTACCTTTTTAATCATAAAAAATTTAAAATGTTTACATACAGCATGGTCTCTGGGAGCCCCATGGATACAGACATTTTGGGGTGAGAGGGTCATAACCCTCCTTTCTGAGTGAGGCCCGCATTCCCAGGGTGCTCCAGCTCAGGAGGGATGTGCAGTGCCCTCCTCAGCTCCCCTGCCAGCCCCGTGGGGCCTGTGTGGGGCGGCTGGGGGGATGGGATGCAGCCTCTACCTTCAGGGTACCTGGAGCTCGGGGGAGAGGATGCCATGGAGTCAGTGAGGACAGCTGGGGTGCTGGCTTTGGGGGAGCAGGAGAGGTTGCACTGTATCCGCCTGGGAGCAGGAAGTTGTGATCACAGCTAGCATTGTACAGCAGTGGCCCAGCCACAGTCCCTACATTGTCCTCCACCTAACCATTGTGCTGCCAAGGACCTGGGGAGGCAGGGTGACCTCCAGCACTCAGTTTTAGGGAAACAGCCAGTGCCTCACAGTCCGAGGCCAAGTCAGAGAGGAGCAGAGGGCTGGGCCTGGGGCACGGGCACAGGTGCCTGGAGGCCTGGTTGTGCTTCTGGTCCTGTCTGTTGTCTCAGTGGTGGGGCTGACAGGTGAGGAAGCTGAGGCAAGGCAGCCTCGAAGACCAGGAGGGTTAATGGTAAGGTGGGCCATGTGCCAGAGCTGATGCCACACTCACACCTTGTGCCCACTGGAGCCACTCGCCGCTCGGCCGGGAAGCTCCGACACACGCGAGCATTGATGCCTGAGGCCAGCTGCCACCCGGCTGGGGTCACTCTCCCCATAGCTGGGCCTGGCCAGCAGGCAGCTGAGGCCACTGAGGAGGGTACAGCACCTGGCACTCAGGATCCCAGGTTACTCCCGGGGAGCGGTGGGCACACAGGTGCACCTGCCTCATCGCTGTGTGCCCCAGGCCGCAGGCTCCTGCCATGCCCCAGGGCTCGTGCTAACCACGTCCTCTTGGCACTGTGCCCACAGGTTCTTCCATCTGGCACCCAGCATGTCGACAGGCGGCCAGGACTGAGGACAGAAACAAGGTTGGTGGCTCCCCGCTCTGCACGTTATTCTCAGCCCGGGTCACCCTGTGTCAGGAGGCGCAGCCGGGCCTCAGGCTGTGGTCCCTGGGTTCCAGCTGGGGCGAGAGTGCCGAGCTGTGAGCATAGCCGGGGAGAGGCAATGTGGGTCTGGCCCCACCGGCCTCAGGGCCCGTGAGTGGCTGTGGCCATGGAAGTTTGGGGACAGCTGCAAAGTGGGAAGCCCCAAACCATCCCTGAGACCATTCTGATGTCACCTGCAAGTGTGAGGGTCCCCAAGCCATTACTGGGCTTCATGACTGACAGAAGGGCTCTCTCCCATCACCGGGAGCTGGTGTGCTTGTGGGGTGACAGCTTACGACAGGGAAGGACACAGAAGTCAGACAGAAACAGCTACCTGGGGCAGGTCCAGGAGGTCTAGATGCAGAGATTCCTAGTTCTCTCCCTGTGAGTTCAGGGTGTGGCACCTTCCCCACATTCATGTGACAATGGACCAGGTTTTATTGGGGCTCCCTGACACAGATGTGACTGGCAAATGATTCCACCAATCCGCTGGTCCCATGTGACCAGAAGCTCCACCCCAAGTCCTGTGGTTGGTGTTTCTGATGTGACCAACCCTACCCTAAACAAAGATGGTTGTTGACATGCACCTGTCATTCCAGCAGTCTGGAGGCTGAGGCAGGAGGATCGCAAGTTAGAGCCCAGCCTTGCAACTTAGTAATTTAGTAAGACCCTGTCTTAAAATTCAAAAAATAAAACAGCAAAAAACTGGGATGTAGCTCTGGAAAGGCACTGGGTTCAATCCCCAGTACTGCCAAAAATATAAAAAGGTCCTGTCAGATTGGACAGAGATGATTTTCCTGGCCTCCCAGAAATCAAAGGCCAAGGCCAGCTCTCTGCCTGAGCGCAGCCAGGTCCTCACTGCCCATGTGGGCATGGGAGGGGTGGTTGTGACGAAGGCTGTGAGAGGTTGTACCCTCCGCAGCTGGTGTCCAGGGTGGAGACCGGACCGCCCCCTCCACAGCCAGCAGTGCCATACAGCTAGTACAGGGGGAGCACCACAGCTTCACAAGGGGCACAACCTCGGACGGCCTCCTCTAGACGACACGAGGGCCGGCTGCGAGGAGAGGGACTGACAGCTGGTGGCGGAAGGGAGGGGACAAGGCTGGCTGCTCAGGCAAAAGCCCTGAGGTTAGCCCCTTCCTGCTCACTCCACCTGGAGGCCTGGGGCGCTGAACTCCTGATCCCAGCCGCCTTGCTGCGGGGCCACAGCTCAGGGACTAGTGAGCGTTGCTGAAGGATGGAGCCAGGTTGGAGGGTGGACTGCAGCCCCCGGGACCACAAGGGCTCTGAGGACAGGCATGTGGCGGGGCTCGTGATACCCCTAGGACAGCCCCCTCCATCCGCAGTGAGGACACAGAGCAGGGCAAAGGTGGGGTCGGGAGCCGGTTTGGGGTTCACAGGCTGGGTTGCAGAGAGCCCAGTGGCAGAAGGCCATGCAGTGGGAGGGAGCTTGGGAAGCCCCCAGGTCCTGAGACCTCCCCAGTTGCTCTGTGCCCCAGATTCTGTGCCCCCTTCCCTCCCACAGTCACAGCCATCCTCTGCCAAGTCCTGCTGTGGCATCAGTGGCCAGGTGGCAGGAAGCTGGTGGGCCATGGTGTGTCCCCTTTTCCTCTCACATGGCCACTCTGTCCATGATTCAGTACACAAAGTGCAGCTCCACCACCTGGGCCCCCAAGAGCCACATGGTGACCCTGCTGTGACCTTCTGTGTTGTCCCAAATACCAGCAGAGGCCCACAGAAGGGACCTGGGGAGGCACCCGGCTTGCTAAGGGACCCAGACACTCACATATGTGTGTGCGCAGGAACTTCCCGTGTCCTGAGCATGGCCGGAACAGGGGAAGGGCAGCCCACAGCCACAGGCAGTTCTTTGGGCACTGGACAGGGCAGCCTGCTGCACACAGCTAGGCTGGGCTGTGGGAAGCATGTGCACAGACCCTGCCAACTTGTGGTCACTGGGCAGCCAGGGGCTGTAAGGCTGGGTGCACAGGACAGAGGGCCTCATCCTGCCCTGAGCAGGCAGTCAGCTTCCTGGCCGCGGTGTCTGCAGTGTGCTGGAGCAGTGGCTTTGCAATTGAGCTCTCAGGTGGCCTGAGCACAGCTGGTCTCTGGGATGATGCCACAGCTGACCCAGCTCCGGCCTGGCACATTCTCTGCCCAGCTGGTGGAGGGGTCTAGGGCCACCCTGTTCTTAGACAGTGACTGTGCACAGCCTGGCAGGCCAGGGCAGCTCAAGTGGCCACCAGTCGGAGCAGTGCATGGCAAAGCTGGTGTCCGTGTCACTAACGATCTTGAAGCGTGTCACTCAGCCATCACAAGGAGAAATGACTCAGCTGTCAGGGCTTAGCAGTTGCTATAACAAGTGTCTCTTCTGCCGGCCTCAGGTGGCTTGTGACCCTCCGGGAGCCCACATGTTCCTTCCATGGCTTACTTTCAAGGCATGGCTCCTACTGTGGGGACAGGTGCACCCCAGGATGTGGACCTCAGGCAGTGTGGTCCCAGCTGCCTTGGGCTTGGGATCCTTCCCAGAGCCATCTCTGGAGGTGGGAATGGAAGTTCTCCATGTCCTGGGGCAGTGGCTGATGTCCGAGGGTTCTCACAGGCATGGACTGGGGACACCTTCTGTTTAGGCAGCACTGGGGACAGGCTGAGGGCCCAGAGGCCCATGGTCTGAGGGGACAGGCAGGTCCTTAAATTGACATCCACTCTGCATGCAGTGCTGGGGCCGAGGGGACCAAGAAGGCAGGCAGGACTCCAGCAGGGACCCCACCAGTGTGAGATGAGGGAGAGTGGGGCGGTGTCACTCTGTCCCTCCTCTCTCCTTAGATGCAGAGCCCCAGGTGCAGCCAGGCCTGCGTGGGCGCCACACCCTGTGCCTTACAGGTTGGTGCCCCCTGCCTGCCATGTGGCGTGTGGTCCCCCTGTCCGCCTGTCATGCTGGTGTTGAGCTGAGAGTAGGGTGAGCTACAAGGACAGAGGCCTGAAGCCGGGGCTTCACTGATGGACACTCCTGTCTGCAGCTGCAGACCAAGGTCCTAGGGCCCTGTGGGCAAGGTGTCGCTCTCTCCTGGGCTTGCATATGGCGTCTTCTCCGTGTCCTCAAATGGTTGTCCCTGTGTATGTCTGTGTCCCAACTGCATCCTTTTTTTTGGTATTTTGAGATAAGATCTTGCTATGTGGCCCAGGCTGGCCTCCAACTCTCAGCAATCCTCCTGCCTCAGCCTCCTGGGTGCTGGGATTATAGGTATGTACCCCCACACCCACAGGATCTCCTCCTCCTCCAAGGACTACAGTCAGATCAAAGGCTTGATTACTTTTCTCTCGTTGCTGAGACAAAATACCCAACGCCCAAAATGAAAGAAGGAAAGGTTTATTTAGCTTATAGTTTGTGGAGGTTTCAGTCCATACTTGGCTGGTTATGAGGCAGAATGGCACATGGCAGAGGGCAACTGTTCATGGCAGCAGAGCACAGCAAAAACAAGAAGAGCAAAAGGGAGGACTGGCTGCAAGCAGCCTCTTTCCTTCCCTTGCATTGTAAACAGGCTACCCCCACCCAGGGGGCATGTACCTCTCACACAATCTCCATGCCCTCCTCTTCCACAGGCTCAGGATGTATACAAAGTAAGCACCCTGGCTTCCTCCTGAGTCACTCAGCTAAACCTCTAGACTCCCCAAATTGACACAATGTATCAACCATAACAGCAGCCCATCCTGGTGGCCTCATGACCTTGGTGACCTCTGTCACCTGTCTCCACACAGGTTCACTGAGGTTCTGGGGTCAGAGTTTGGGGGCATCCAGCTCAGTCCCTGGCAGGTAGGGCCACCAGCACCCTCTGCAGGGCTGGGGACCTGACTGGGCAGAATTCTGGGCAGGGACAATGACCAGTCAGTGGGTGTATGGCAGAGGACATGGGGCTGCTGGTGAGGTTTTGGAAGAGATGCATCTTCTCCCCAGATGGGTGAGAAGGAGCCTGGGCCCTGGTGACACCATGGTGGCACAGGAGGGGACATATAGAAAGGAGATGAAAGGGACTTTGGGAAACTGCCAGCCCTGTGCAGTGGGAACAAGGAGGGGTCAGGAGGCCAAGCCAGCAGGGGCCCTCAAGGAGGGATGGGGCAGGGCAGGGACATGGGCAGATGCACGTGGACCAGGTACAGAGACCAAAGACAGAGTGGTCACAGTGCCCAGTGCTGGGGCATCCCAACCACTGCTAACTGGGAGGTCTCCCACAAAGCTTGGGCTTGGGGGACAGCGGCCTGTGTCACCCCAGGTCAAGGCGGGAAGCAAATTTGCTCAGCAGTGTAGAAAAGGTGCTGTGTCACTGAGCTCTTGTGGCCACGTGATGGCACAGCTTGCCCTCCAAGATGGAGTGCCCCCTGTGGCTGCCCAGGAGCCTCCACGCTTTTCCCAGCAGGGCTGGTGTCACCTGGACTCTGGCTTCCCAGTGTCCCATCCACTTGGTGCCCTGTTCTGAGTAGTCCTCCTGCCCAGGTGCCTCCTAGGCTGGCATGGCTGCTGCTACAGATCAGTATGGAGATCCACTGCCTCAGCCTCCCCATCCATCTCTGTTCCAGGAAACCAGGACATCCTCCGAGAGCATCATTTCCGTTCCAGCCTCCAGCACATCCGGGTCTCCGAGCCGCGTGATCTATGTAAGTGGAGCGGTGGGGGTGTGGCCAGCCTTGTCCTATCTGCCTTGGGGAAACGTGGACATATTTGTTCAACCTGGAGAGGCCCCTGGGTGCTCATCCCCAACGTCTGGTGACACAGCTGTCAATATGGGTGCAAGAACAGGGTTGGTTCCCAGCCGGGTGTGCATGGGTGAGCTGGTGCAGTCCTGCTGGTACAGACGTGGAGAGCATCCTGCATGCTTGGGAAGGCAGTGTGTAAAGGATGCCATGTGTGTGTGTGTGTGTGTGTGTGTGTGTGTGTGTGTGTATGTGTGTATGCACACATGTGCATACCCACATGCCTGTGCATGTAAGAAAATGATCAGAAGCACTATAACCAATGGTGGCCAGAGTTACCTGTGCATTTGGGTCACAGATGGGGGTTCTTACTGGCCAACTATACTGGCATTCAGAGATGAAATTCCTCTTCTAGGGAGTCCCAAGGCACAAGGTGAGAGTTGGCACACTGGGCAAGGAGCCAGATGACTTATGAAGAGTCACTCCTGCCCCCCCGCAACTTGGGCAGGACCTCTGGTTCTGCACCACAGTGGGGATCAGATCTGCTGTGTCTGTGCACATTTTCAGACCTTAGTCTTGCACCACAGCTGGACACAGTGTGGCTCCAGACCTCAGTTTAATGGGAAGCGCTTCTGTTCCATGGGTCGCAGTGACTTGTCACTTGTCGAGATTGGTGGCACTTATGAGTTGCCTGCTCTGAGGCTCTGCCTGCTGTGCAAGGCTATTGAGTGGCTATATGACCTTGAATGAGGTGTTTCCCTCTGTGATTCCTGGAGACTCCTGCATCCACTGTCCAGGGCTCATCGAAGCTGTGTGAGGAGGAAGCTGTGTGTGGAGGATGAACCCCAGAGTGCCACTGCCATTGTTACTCTTGGGATACCTGGCCTCAGTGGTTGCCACAGCAGAGACCCAGGTGGGGGCTGGAACAGGAGGAATGACTGTCTCATGTACTGGGGGCCAGAGGTCCAGAACCAAGGTGTGGCAGGGTCAGCTCCACCCAAGGGTGATGCCCTCTCTCCCTGTGTCCTCACGCAGTCACCCTGGGTGTCTGTGTCCCAGTCTCCTCTTTTACAGACACCAATGGAACCTGCTGCACAAACCTCATTTTGCCTTCACAATCTCTATTAAGGCCCGATTCCGAGGCCAGCCACTTCCTGAGGCCATGGGGGCTAGGAGGTCATCCTAAGAATTCATTGTCATCATTAAGAGTCAGGATGATTGAGGCTGGCAATACTTACATAATACAGAATCTGCAGAGGGTCTGGCTCAGGGCCCAGCTCAGGTGGCCTCTGGGAGGTGACCCTTCTGCTGCTGTTGGGAATGCACAGCTGTCTTGGTTACTTTTCTCTTGTTGCTGAGACAAAATACCCAATGCCCAAAATGAAGGAAGGAAAGGCTTATTTAGCTTGCAGTTTGTGGAGGTTTCAGTCCATACTTGGCTGGTTCTGAGGCAGAGTGGCACATGGCAGAGGGCAAACGTTCACAGCAGCAGAACACAGCAAAAACAACAAGAGCAAAAAGGGAGGAATGGCGGCAAGCTGCCTCTTTTTCTCTTAAATTGTAAATCGCCTACCCCCACCCTGGGGGGGTGTAGCGCTCACACAATCTCCATGCCCTCCTCTTCCACGGGCTCAGGATGTATACAAGGTAAACACCCTGGCTTCCTGCTGAGCCAAACCTCTAGACTCCTCAAGTTGACAAAATGTATCAACCAGAAGAACAGCGCAGTACAGATGAGGCTCTTTTAGAAAAGCAAGCGGGACCTGAGTGTGGGAGATGATGCCTGTAGTCTCAGCACTGAAAGGCTGAGTCAGGAAGACTGCAAGTTCAAGCCCAGCATAAACTTAGCTAACCCCTGTCACAATTTTTAAAAATTTCTCTTAAAAATCTGGGAGTATAGCTCAGTGCAAAGGCCTTGAGATAGGTAACTAAATAAGTAAATGATGGAAACAAAACTAGCCTTCACAAAGGGCCTGGGAACTGTGGTGCCCACACGGCCATGCTGTAAGCAGTGACGGTGACCTTCACAGTCTCACCCTGCATTCAGGACTAAGCTGCAGGGCAGCAGAGAGGTGCTGCAGAGCCAGCTTTGCAGGAACCCCACGGTCTCTGCTGCAGAGAAGCCACGGAGCCATGGTCGGTGCTTTTGTCTCCACTGGGGAGTTGCTGGCATAGCCCAGTGCTGAGCCCCACACTGGCCCTAGGAACTCAGCCGTTCTGGACCTGGACAGTGACCACGGGACAGTGGGGGTGTTGGTGGCACTGTGTCTCAGCTTGTGTGGCCTCCTGCCTAGCACAGGCATGCAGTAGTTTGAAACTGAGGCTTCCCACAAATCCCATGGACCCAACGTCCTGAGTCTGAAGAGCCAGTTTTGTGGCTGGCACCATGGAGAGCTGGCCCAGGCAGGGAGCATGCAGCTCCGGGAAGCCTCAGGGGTGTGTGGTATGGGCATCCAGGGTGGCAGAGAGGCGCATAAACTGGCCTGCATTACACAGCTGCAGGGCAGGGAGCTGCCTGCCAAGCACCTGTATGTCCTCCCTGAACTGGGGCACCTGGCTGTGCCCATTCAGGCTGGCATCCATGCCCCCATGCAGTACACATCACCTGGGTCCTTCCCCAAGAGGGTGTGGTCCGAGGGACATGCCTGCTTGATGCGAGCTCTGCCCCACCTGCCTTTTCCTCCCTGCTGCTGTCTGCTGTTGACCTACTGTGCGCCTGGCCTGGGCTCAGTGCTGGGTCCCCTCCACCCCTACCTCAGAGTGCTGCCCAGCATGGCACCTGCCCAGTACCTATCTGCTGCTTCTCATCAAACAGCTCCCCTGCAGTCCCCAATGCCAGTGCACAGGAAGGGAACAGCACTCCTGAAGCTGCTATGTCCTTCACCATGGACCGAGTTCCTGGAAGAGCCCCTATTGGTCCTAATGTGAGGGTCAGACATGCACACAGCAGGGACTCAGTAAATTGGGGCACTTTAAAAGGTTTTTTTTGCAGTACTAGAGATGGAAGCCAGGGCCTTTGCGTTGAGCAACATTCCCAGTCCAGTTTTTATTTTTTATTTTGCAACCATGTCTTGGTAAGTCATTACATTGCCCAGGCTGTGCTCAAACTTGAAGTCTTCCTGCCTCAGCCTCTCAGACTCTGGGGATTACATGTGCACCACCAGGCCCAGCAAAATCATGCTTTACTGCCTTTTAAAATTATAAGAACAGTTAATTTCATAATAAACATAGTGGTTCGCACAGAGGAGACATGAACACAGTTCATTATGCAAAGGAGGAGCAGACACAGCTCCTTCTGGCCTTAGTAGAGGCTGCTGCCAGCCGGTGCAGTGCACCCCGGGGCTCCCCTTTCTCTCCACGTGATTTGTTTGTCATCAGTTCGAGGTCGTGCTGAACACAATGCTTTGTGACCTTTTTCTGGCCATGGCAATAAAGCTGGGATGCGGACAGCGTAAAAGCAGACCTCTGCACTGTTACTGCTGGCTGGCGCGAGCCATGGCTGTGCAGTCAGGTGTGCTCATGTGATTATTTATTCTGTTGCATGATGTGCAAGAAAGAAAAAAGCAGAGAAAAAGTACTTGTACAGACACAACGCAGCAGCCCTCTGCCAGTTAGCAAGCAGAGCATGTTGTCTTGGCAACCACTTAAGGCCTGGCGCAGGCGGAAGTGGATCGCAAGGCCACCTTGGCAACCTGTCTGCAGGCTGTGGTGGACAGCTTCTGGCTGCCAGCATCGCTCAGGCTGCCTGCTCTCCCTGCCAGGATCGAGAAGGGCCACAAGGGGAGGGAGGCCTGAGGGACAGGGAGGGGTTAGGGAGGGGGCTGCGTGAGGACAGCGGAGGAGGTGAGTGTAGGGGGTTGCAGCATTGGCATCTGATGCTTGCAGCAGGGAAGTGGGCGCAGAACCTCAGTATTGCACCCCATTTCTACAGGAGAAGTTCAGCACCCCAGCTTCTCCCACTGTTAGACTGGTTTCAACTGCATTTGTTGCGGATGCCTCTGAGCACCTGGGCTGCATCAAGCTGAGGGTTGAGAGAAGCATCAGTTGACAAATCACACAGGGTCCTGGACCCCACTAGCATGGCCAGGGAGCCAGGGAGGACTCAGGGGCAGCAGACAAAGATCAACCCCTTGCCCACAAGAGAAAGATCATAGGTAGATGGAGATGGGAAAGCAAGGAGGGAATCCTGGAGGAGGGTCCTCAGCTGCATCCAAAGGGGAGAGACTGCGAGAGGCAGAGAGGCCATGCAGGGCTGATGTCAAAGCAGGAAGAGCGTGCACCAAGGACTCCGGGTGGGGCTCTGCAGGAGGTGAGTGGGGGGTTCAAGAAGTCCAGGAGCAGACCCCATGGCCCAGGTTCGAGTTCCCCAAGCACAGAGGGAGCAGCTGGGAATTCCTGGCAGGAGCCTGACCATCCTGGCACCAACACTGTCTCTGAATTTGACCTCAGGCTCCAAGAGGAACTTCGTGAGTGTGAGGTGTGGGCCTGCACTCAGTGCGGATGCGACACGTGCTGCCCTGGGCCAGGGCTCAGGAGAGCTTTGGTGTCGGTCTGGGGATCTGGGAAGGGTTCCCGGAGGAGGCCGGCTGGTGCTGCTGGCCCAGGGATTCCAGAGTGCGCACAGGGAGGAGATGCCTTAGGGTGAACAGGCTGGGAATAAGGGGACCTAGTGGAGGGCTGTGCCACCCACCTGAGCAAGGCTGCCGGGGGGGCTGGGGTGGAGCTCCTGTGCTTTGGCTGGAGCTTGGGGGCTGTCACAGCAGCAGAGCCTGGGGAGGGGAGGCCATGGCAGAATTTCCATGTGGCGGAGGCAAGGATGGCCCAGCCCAGAGCTACCTGAAGCTGACTAAGGAGCCAGGCTGGCAACGGAGCAAACGTGTGCTCATGCAGTGGGATGGGTGTCAGGAGGGGTCGGACAGGACCCAGGGCAGGAAGTGGCTCCAGCCAGGCAGGCCCTGCCTGAGCAAGGGTGGCGGCTCAGACATGTGATCAGTAAGCCCCAGGGAGGCTGGGGGCCCTGGTGTGGGCTGGGCCCATGGCACAGCCAAGGTCCGGACCTGTCCTCCTAGCATGCCAGAGCCCTAAGGCCATGTATCTCACTGTATATCTTTCATGTGCAAATGTGCTGAGTGTGTGTGGTTGTACAGCGTGTGGGTGTGAGTGTGGTGGGGTAAGGGGATTGTGTGCACTACAGTGTGTGTAAGTGTACATAAGTTTGTATGTGTGCAAGTAGGGAGTGTGTTTTAAGTGTGCACAAGTAAATGTATGGGCAGTGGATGGATATAAAGTGTGGGGTGCACAGATGTGTGCTGGTGTGGGAGTGTGGTATGTGCTGCTGATAATCTTAAACAGGTGTGTCCACACTCAAATGTATGTGTGGTGTGAAGACATCCAGTGTGTATTTGTATGTATGCACGAGTGCATGCACACACTTTGCACTAACAAGCATGCAGACATGTGAGCACATACGTTCATATATCTGTGTATATCTCTGTGTTTACATGCATGCATTTGTGCACCAGTGTGTGTCCACATGTGTCACTGTGCACACATGTGTGCTTGCATAGGTATAAGTATGTGGGGGTGTGCAAGCTTTGTATGTGTTTGTATCCATGCATGTGTGTATATTTATGTGCGTATTTGCACAGATGCGTACATACACATGTATATTTTATGGGTGCACACACACGTTCATCCATGCACATATGTGTTTTTATGTGTGCAGATATCCATGAATGTGTTTTGAGTGTGTGCATACATGTAGGTATGTGTTTGCACATGCACACGTGGGTATTTGTAAATGTGTGTATTTTTATGCGCACCTCTGTGGATTGTGTGGGTGTATCTGTGTGTGTTCATGTGTATGCACATGTGTATGTATTTGTGTGTCTATCCATCAGTTGCATATATGCACTGAGTTTCTTCCTATGCCTATACACATGCACAGATGTATATGTGTGCATGGGTGCATGTGTGTATGTATTTGTGTGTGCATGTGCGCATGTGTATGGGTGCATTTAGGTCACAGTGTGAGTCTCACACCACCAGGCCCTGGAGCTGGCCGTGCTCTAATTTTCCACATTTTATAGGGAGGGAACCTGAGGCGGGATGCAGGCGCGTGCTAGAGGCCACGCAGCCCTTGCGACTGGTGGCTGGGTCCACCTGTGTACCTGACTCGAGTCCCTGAGCTCTGCCCACTGGTTCCTGGCCTCTGGTGCTGGTGGCCAACCAGCTGCAGCCCTGCAGCGCTAGCCGTGCCCCTCACTCCTGGCAGGGAGTAGCCACTCCCCTTGGGCACTCAGGCTCATCCCCTCCCTCTGCTGTCCATTCTCAGGCCAAGCTCGGTGATGAGATCCTGGACTACAGGGACTTGGCAGCTCTCCCCAAAAACAAGGCCATCTATAACATAGACCGCCCGGACATGATCTCCTACTCACCCTACGTCAGCCACTCCACGGGGGACAGGCAGAGCTACGGCGAGGTATGCTCCACCCCAGGGGGATGCCCATGCCCTCAGGCTGCAGGGGCATCAGCCCTTGATTGTGGCCCTTTTGGACACCATGTAGCTGATCCCATGGCTCCCCACATTCTGTTGTCCCGCAGACAACCTGTCACCCTTAAGTAAATAATCCCCAGTGTTGCCTGACCAGGGCCTTGCCCTGGCCCAGGAATCGAGTCTGGAAGAGTTATCCACCGGAGCAGGAAGTCAGAGTGTACCATGTTTAGGGAAAGAGAGGCAAACCTCTGGTTTTCCCCTCTATGGGAGAACCTCACGATTCATGAAACGCCCCACATTCCTTTATCTGAACACCCTGGCCACACAGCATCCTCGCTGCCTAGCTCACTGCCCGCTCCTGTGATTTGGACCTAGTTGGGCCACAGATTGCCACCTCCCGATGTCCCTGTGGATGGTACCCTTTGTCATGTGGTAGCTTCTTTTTTTTTTTTGCAGTACTGGGGATTGAAATCAGGACCTTGTGCTTATGCCACTGAGCTATATCCCCAGCCCATGTGGTGGCTTCTTGTTCGAGAATTTGCTCTCTTTTTTGGCTGCCTGGGTAGGAGGGATTGGCTCTGCTGCAAGGAGGGGTCTCCTGGGGTCTCCTGGACCCTGCTGTAAGTGGAACGTTTTCCCTGGCTGCATGGGGACTAATGTCCTCTCACCCACCTCTTGCCCACCCCCCCATGACACTGGGTTCAGGGCCCCTCCTGTACCTCAGACCCCTGCTGGGCCAAGGTCACAGCTCTGTGGGTGGTGGGCAGTGCTCTGCTGTCCGTACCTGTAGGGGAGGCTGGCAGGGTCCAACCCAGCCCTGAGGCTCCCAGCAGGCTTTCTGCCGGGCTCCTGAGGGGCCACACTGTGCCCTGACTCACCAAGGGACTTCTTGGGAAAACTGTTCTCCATGGAAGTGGCAGACAGGGACATTGCTTGGAGCTGTCCCTCCCAGGCATCCTGTCCACATGTCTCCAAAATCAAGCCTGCAGCGTGGTCTGTGTCCCTCACGTGGGGGTCCCCTGTCTGGGTCAGGGCTGTCAGGTGATGTTGGCCCCTTGTGGCCTGCTGGTCAGCAGATGACCCCTGTGTCCCTGTAACTGCCTGGTGCCACGGCACTAACAGGTCACTCTGTGTTGTGTCCACAGTCGCCTCAGTTGCTCTCGCCTACGCCGACTGAGGTAACGCCCACCTGCCTGCATGCTCGCCCTGCCCTCACATGGCACTGTGCCACCCCTTTGTAAAGATGACCAGCTCTAGGAAGGGCCTTGGGCCCTGGCCCCCCCAGGGCTGTGGTGCCTTCCTCACGTTGGTTATTTTTATAGTCATGTCTCACCTGCATGTCGGTCTGCAGCCTTGCCATTGCAGATGCCGGGGCAGGGCCACTGAGTGGGTGGTGCTTGGGGTTGTGGCGTCCCTGGGTTAGTTCAGGGCCACTTGGCGCCCCACAGCAGGACATGTGGGTGGCACTTGGGCCCTTGAGGACAGCACTCTGAGAGTGTTTACCATGCGGCCCTCTTACCCACATTATTTAGCAGTACTGGTGGCTGTGAGTGGGACTCAGTGGCCAGAGTCTAGGGATGTCACAGCAGTCAGGAATAAAGGGTGGGTTGACAGGTCTGTGTGCTCTGCATGCCCAGAGGAACTCCTGTGATCTGCCCCAGTTACTGGTGGAGAGACTGAGGCATGGGAATCGAGTAAATTTCCCAGGGTTACAAGCTGTGGGAAGAGACAGCACAGGGTTCCCTGGCCCCTCGTTCCAGACCACCTGCCACAAGAGCTGGCCCCTGGCTGGTGTCACCATGGGCACTCTGTAAATGACCAGAGCTGAGTGACCTGTCATGCTGGCTCAGCACTGCAGCAGGCTCTCCAGGAGTGGTGTCAGGGGCACATACTCAGGGCTCTGGGTCTGCCTGAGGCCCGGGCTCATTGCAAAGTCCCTCTCGGGCTGGGATCCCAAGCTGGGTGCCGCAGCCAGTGCTCAACGGGAACTGCAAAGCCCGAAAGGGTCACTGTGGCCCAGGACCTCGACCTCCCTGGTTGGGCCCACAGGCCCCTCCTCATCCTAGGGTTCCCCAACCCAACTTTTAGTGGTGCCAGAAGGACAAGTCTCACCTCGCAGGCCAGGGCCCTCCTCTTCTTGTAGCTTTGGAGAAACAGAATGTTCTGTAGAACCTCTCCGGTCCCCTTAGAAACAGCCCCAGGAGGCTCAGGAGGAATAGGCACCGTGCCAGCCCTGCTGCTGCGCAGTGGCCAGAAAGGCCTGTCCTTGCCTAGACCACTCTGGGACCCAGGCAGCCAAGCAAACAGGCAGGTGGCCGGCTCAGACCAGGGCTCTCAGCTCATGTCAGCCAGTGGCCCTGAGTCCAGGCTGGCAGACAAGACACTTGTAAGGTGCATGCCAAGTGCTGGGGCTGTCCAGAGGGTGCCCAGGGTGGAGAGGGACAGCCCAGGGACAGTTGCTAAGGCCAGAGTGGGGTAGGTGCTTCAGGGAGAACAGGCAAGAAGAAGGGTCCCTGAGCAGTAGAGGGGGATGAGGCAGGCTGTGGGCACAGAGGCCTCCTGTGGAGGTCAGGTCAGGTGGGGTGGGAAGCAGTGAGGGCCACATCAGTGAGGGGCAAAGCAGCAGCAGCCCCCTCCAGCTGGATGCCAGGCTGGGCTGGTATGATCCAGGCCACCATGCCACACTGCTGAGGGCCGGCCAGCCTGTGGCCTCATTCCAGGTGCCATGCCATCTCATGCCGTTGATGACTGTTCCCTGCAGTGCCCTCTCCTGCTTAGACAGGGCTATGTTGTGTGTGCTTGCAGGGCTCCTTCATCTAGGCTTTTCGACCCAGGAGAGGCGCTTCCTGCCCCTTAATTTGGCCTCAGAAAGAGTCCCCCAAGGGACTCAGTGGTTCTCAGACTGTGTTCCGAGGAGCCCTGTGTGGCAGGAAGGATTGCGCAGGAGGGGAGAGCCAAGTCTTCCCCCTTCTGCAAAATCCCAGCTCACAGGACTGGCAGTGAGGGGAGGAGTGGGTGCCAGTGGGCACAGGGGCCGTGTTCAGCACTGCCACCAGCCCACCTGGCTCCTCAGGTGCTCCCAGGCAGGTACAGGGGTTATGTCTTAGGGCCAGGTTGAGCCCCCCGGGGTCAGGGAGGCGAGCACCCACGGGGCGGGCAGGGGTGGCAGTGCCCAGGAGGCCAGTGTTCACCAGCAGCGACTTCCCTCCCAGGGGGATCAGGACGACCGGTCCTACAAGCAATGCCGCACCTCCAGCCCCAGCTCTGCGGGTTCCGTCAGCCTTGGGCACTACACCCCGACTTCACGGTCGCCCCAGCACTACAGCCGGCCAGGTACTGAGACCTCTGGTTTCTCGGGCCCTGGGTGGATCTGGGCTTCTTGCCTTGCTCTTCTCAGGTGGCCTCCATGTGCAGCCAGAAACACGGGGCGGGATCGCCAGTGGGGGGTGACAGAGAGCCCTTCCTGTTAGCAAAGTGAAGGTCCAAAGCAACTAGGGCTGAGCCATCCTGTGGGCTAGATTGACCTGCACACCCCGGGAGGGGCATCTCGGCTGGTGCCCTGTGAGCCCTGAGTGCTGAGCCTGTGTGTTAGGTGCTGAAGATATCAAGGAAGCAAAAGCACAAAAGCAGGAGGCCGGACAGGAGCCATCCCCCCGGGGCAGATGTGGGCTGTAAAGGAGAAACCCGTAGCTCCAAAGTGGAGTCCGAATGTCTATATCACGTCACCCAGAGACAGCCCTCGCCACCAGACTCTGCCAGCCGAGAGCCTGTGGAAGGTCCTCCCACCCATGTCGCCTCCTTCCCGCCTGCCCCGCTGTGCACTGTTCCCCACAGCTGTGAAGCCCCACCCCGAGCCTGTCAGGGTCTCAGGAATGATGCGGGTGGGCACTACCTTCTCAGTGACTTTTCAAGGCAGCTTCCTTCCTGGCCAGCTGTGCATGACCCGTTCACATTCATGGGCTACAGCTCTCATTTTTGCAAACTGTGGAACAATCAAACCCATTCATTTGCAAAGTCATTTCATTGACTCCTTGCAACACACCCCGTACATCTTGCTCAGTAAGGATTAAAAGAGTGAATGGATGGGTGAGGGGATGAATGAATGGGTGTGTGAATGGGGGCATGAATGAATGGATGGGTATATGAATGGGAGGCGTGAATGAATGATTGCATAGGTTGTGAGTGGGGACATGAATGAATGAATGGGTTGTGTATGAATGAGTGAATAAATGAGCAAATGAGTGAGCGAATGAATGAGTGAGAGAATGAATGAGCAATTGAGTGTGTAAGCAGATGTGCAGGTGTCAGCGAATGGACAGCAGTGGCTGACTCCCCAGAGCCCTTCTCCCAAGGCCCCACTGCTCCCTGCCCTGGCCCCGGTGGCACAGGAAGGCCCATCTTGCTGACTTCTGGGCCCAGCGCTAAACCCCAGAGAGCCAGGACCATGTTTTGGCTGATGTGGCCCATGAGAATGTCAGGAGCAGACATGCCACTGGGGCCTTGACCCTAAGGACCCACCCAGAGTGGAGCACCAAGACCTGGCAGCCCTGGGCCCACCACCCGGTCCTCCTGAGGACGGGTCGCCCGCACCTGCAGGGCATTGGTCCAGAGCCTCTTGGGGGGTCCCGTTTGGGTGCCTCAAAGGGATGTGCATGTCTGGAGAGAGGAGGCCCAAATGTTCCTAGTGGAGGGGGACTAGGAAGATTTGGGGGCTTTGTGCTGGCTAGTGAGCCAGGCTGACTGACCTGCTCTCTCGCCCGCAGCTGGTACTGCAAGCGTCGGTACCAGTAGCTGCCTCTCCCTGTCCCAACACCCAAGCCCTACCTCCGTGTTCCGACATCATTACATCCCCTACTTCCGAGGTAAGGCACCGAGCTGTGGGTGGGGGGTGCCTGTCCCGTGTCACGCATGGCTTCCCGGGCCTCTGTCTCATGCTGTGTCCCTCGCTATGTGTGTCTTGTGCATCTGGTCTGTTACTATTGCTGTGTACGTGTTCCTGGAAGGAAACGCTGGTTCTCACCACACAGAGTTGCAGGCAGAGGGTGCAGGGTAGAGATGAGGACAAGGATTTCTCCCCGGAGCCCGTCCACCCCCTGCCCGAGTTGGCCCTGTGGAGCTGGCACTGGCGGTGTTGGGACTGAGGTAGAAGCTGTGGTGTAGAGGAGCTGTGATGCCCACAGCCAGGTCTCACTCTGTGTGACTGCAATGCCTGGGTCTGGCCAGGACACAAACCTGCCTGCCACCCACGTCCCTGCACAGACACATGGACGCAGGGTTCGCCCAGCCTCCTATTTCCTCATGTTGAGGACTGAACTGTGTCCCCAAGCCCAGTGTTAAAGCCCAGACCTTCCGTGACTGTGTTAGGATGTTCGGGGCAGTGCCCCAGGTTAGATGAGGTCATAGGTAGGGCCTGTGTCCACCAGGGCTGAAGGCCTTGAGTTCCAGGTGAGGCTCAAAATGTCCCCCAGAGAAGCTCATGGTGTTGAAAGCTCGGTTGCTGCTGAGCCATGGAGGGGGCGGGATCACAAGGCCTCTGACTCCGTCATACTGGGTGCACGGATGAAAGATGGAAGCAGGAAGCGGAGTTGAGGTAAAGGAGTGGCCGTGACATGTGAGCCAAGGAGACTTGGCTATCCCAGCCCCTTCTGCCCTGGAGCTCTTGCCTTGTGCTTCCAGCTGCCACTAGGTGAGCAGCTCTCCCTGCCACGCCCTTCCACCGTGCCATTTCTGCCTCACCCGGTCTAAGACGAGGAGCTGGCTGACCCTGGACCGAGACCTCTACAGCCTTGAGCCAAAATACCCCTCTCCCTTACAGTGGTTTTTATCAGGTGCGAGAGAAGCTGACCAAGACACCATGCAAGAAGAGCAAGTGGCCCAGACATCTCAGTGCACACATGCAGAGCACAGGCCATGTGAGAGGCCACTAGCAGGCCAGGAAGATAGGAAGCAAGGCCTCATGGGGCACACACCCTGCAACCTCTGGCTGCCACTTCCAGCCCCCAGAACTGCCAGGAAACATGTGCTGTTGACACTTTCACTACGTGGAGTTCTGTTACACAGCCTCGCGGATGAAGGCACTCCAGAAGAAGGCTCAGCATCAGAGGCTATGGCTATGACACGGCTGTCGGACTCCCATTGCTTGCCGCTGCAGGCTGACACAGCCTGGGTCTCTTGACCTGGGGGAGGGGGCAGATACAGCTGGTTGCTCCCCTCACTGAGGGTCACCAGACGGGGTCCTCTCTCTCCTGTGTGTTTCCGTCGTTGCTGTGCTTGTGCATGCCCGGAGACCCTGGGATGGGTTCTGCCGTCTCATGTTTCACAGTGGCCTGCAGCACTGGTCTCTGGGGGGCGCTGACTCCCTGGAGAAGAAGCAAAGCCCATCACAGAGCATCCTCAGAGCAGGAGGCACCTGGGCCCATGCCATATGTCACTCATGGCTCCCGGAGGAGACATGAGGGAAGCCGATCTGGGCTGAAAGAGCCTTGCAAGGTCACCCACAGCAAGGGCACACGCCCAAACCCCAGCCCCAGCCCTGAGCACTCAGGAGCCATAGTCGCCCCGGTTGGCACCAGCTGCTTCGTTCCTCCACCCCACAGGAAAAGCATGCGGAGGGCCCTCCTGCCCAAGGAGTGAGCACCAGAGGCCGCTGCGACACAACCAGCCCCGTGTGGGAGGCACTGCCCTGGGGTCCATTCTGGGTGGGGTGTGGGTACTGCCTGGGGGCGGCTTTGGGACTTTGGTGCCATCTCCTTGCTTTTGCCACTGGCACCTTTGCTTAGCAACCAGGGCAAGCTCCTTCTCCTCGCAGGACTAGACTTGGGGCAGCCAGCACTCGAGGCTCGGCCTCCTGCCCAACTTCAGGGGCCACCTGTGACCCAGAAGCCCCTGCTCGTCCCAGAGCTTGCCTCACAGGGGACCAAGGTACAGTGAGAAGTCCTTGGTCCAGATCACACTCAGACTTCCACCCCACCCTCGTTGACGAGTTGGATCTGCCCCTGGACACCAAGTCCACTCTGCCCTGCAAGGAAGCGCTTCCACAGGCTCCTCAGGCACTGCTCTGTACAGCCCAGCTGGACGATGCCGTGGGTGCAGTGCTCCCAAGCACAGCCATGCCTTGGGCACATGTGGGCAGGGGCCTGGCTTCTCTCCCCTCTTTCAGCCCAGACCAGCTTCCTTCATGTCTCCTGCCCAGGGCCACCCTCCCCACCACACCTACATTCAGGAGAGTGCTGATAGCTGTCACTTTCACTTTAGTGTGAGTTTCAGTCCCTGGGACTTGTGACCTTTAACCATGACCTCTCACCTAGGAAGCAGGCGCCAGGGACAGGCGAGTATGGGTTGGGACCCAGGGACTCAGCGTTTCTGAGAGTACCCATGTGGGCAGCCCCCACTCGCTGATGACTGGGCCTTCCTGCACCCCATGGCCCAGGCCGGGAGGGAAGGAGCGGCCTCTCTGAGCCTCAGGTCACTTCCCTGCTTGTAAGTGGCCCGGCCCCTCCACTTGACCTCTTATAAGCCCTCCCCTGGCCTCCAGGGCATGGTTGTGCTGGACGATGCAGCAGGAAGTGACAGCAGGTGGCACTATGCAGACCTGCTAGAGTCTCACTCTGGTCCTCACAGGCCCTGGCCTGCTTTGCTGTCACCTTGGGAAAGGTCACCAAGAACCACTGAGCACTGAGGACGTGGCCAGCAGGACTGGAGCAATAAAGTGAACGCCATTGTCCTGGGTAGCTGTGTGACATGGTGTCCGTGAGCCCAGCCTGAAGAAAGCAAGCCTGGAATAAATGACGGAGCATGGGGAGAAGGGACGAGTGTCCGCACAGAAGCACTCAATGTGTGGCAGTGCCATCGAGGGGGCGGCCTGACTCCCACCCCACACGTGCAACTTCCTCCCAGAAGGGCATAGAGGCACAGAGCAGCAGACTCCATTCCCAGCCCGAATCACTACCAGCGCTGGTACCCTCAGTGCGATGGGACGAGAGGGGGCGTCACCCCCGTGGACTTCCTCCCCAGTCTACAGCCTGATGTCCCCAAAGGGAAAGTGTCAGATGGATGCCTCCCATGTCGGGACGCTGGACTGGATCCCTGGCCCGCGCCTCTCAGTGCTGTTCCGACTGTCGGCACCAAGGTGACTGTCACTGTCGCTGTCACTGCCAAGAGGAGTGAGGAGGCCCAGTGGATCCACGCATTGTGCCACAGCAGGCTCTGCACCTGGCACTGTCACTCACCTGGGGAGGTGCTCTCACAGCCGCAGGGACATCTATGTCCTGGGCTTCTGGCTCTAAGGTCCAAAGAGGAAGCTGGCCTCAAGTGGGAGTGAGCACCTCAGAGCCGGCACCGGTGACTGCGGCTTCAGGCCTGTTGTGGGTGCCCTGAGAGGACACAGGGTCCCGGTCTGTGAACACTGGGTTTAGGTGCATCCTCACAGTGATAGGCAGGCGAGGAAGGACAAGGGTGGCTCTGCAGTGGCCGGGCCTTCCTAGGGCTCTTGCTTGGCCCAGCGGGTACTTGGAAAGGGCACTGCAGTGGGGCCAAGCAGGTGCCAAGGTGGCAGAATTCAGGGGCCATTGTTGAGGCCCCACCAACTCACCTAGGCCACCAAGACTGTACCTCCGTCTCCCCTTGGTCTCAGCCCTCTAGACAGCTAAGAGCTTTGGGTACTGCAGAGACCATGTGCACCGTGCAGACGGGGTACTCCTGAGACAGCCGTGTGCACAGGTGTGCAGGGGGCGCTCCTGAGATGGGGCTGCACAAGACAGCACTCTTCTCCAGCACGTGGTGGGGTCCTAGGACCCGTGAACTTTAGGCTGAAAGACAGAACGGGGTTCGGCCTGGTATGAGCACTGTCAGCTGTCTGCGAGGCTGAGCTGAGCTCTTGTTAATGTCCTGCTTCTGTTAAAGTCCTGCTCCTCTTCAGTTCACAGCCCTTGGGTAGCCGTGGTTTGTTTCCTCCTCTGTCGGCCCTGTCTCCCTGGTGCAAGGCTGAGGCTGCCACCAGGGGGCACAGACGCCTGTGGACGGCAAGGCCCAGAGGTTCTGTGCATTCTAGGAGGGAGGTGCCCAGGGTCAGCGTCGGCTCCATCAGCACCCTTGGGGAAGCCAACAGCCCCTTTGTGAGCCCAGCTCCTCGCTGGCTGCTGGTTGGGGTCTTCTCACGCCAAGTGTCTGCCCGTGGGCACTCGTGCTGCCCCAGCCAGCCCACCATGCCAGGCAAGGGCTCCCTCTGTCCCTGCGTCCAGCCCCAGGGTCCTGGCAGGTCCTCTTCCTCATGCTCACCTCCGAGAGAGTTCCATTCCAGGGATAGTGACTCAGGGTTCTGGGAAGGTTCCAATCCAGAGCACACCCACCACCACCACACTGTCCTGTGGCACCCTGGGGAACCCCGGGGTTTGGGAGAGATGATGGGCCTCGGTGTCTTGCGTGACCTCACGCCTCGTCGTCAATGTGTCCAGTGCCATCGCATCCCGTCCATCACGCTATCCTTTACCTAGCTGCAGGGCTGCAGGACCATGGGGCTTTTCCAGGCAGTGGCCACCCCCACTGTGAGTTGCTCATCCAACCTCCTCCCCAGAGCAGGAAGTGACTCCAGGCAGTCAGGGCTGGAAGCTGGTCGGGGAGACAGGGAGACTTCCATTTAGTCTGCCCCCAAGTAGCCGTATTCAAGAACTGGACCCTGGGTGATGCCAATTTTCTTAGTCTGTAGCTGACAAAATTACCCAGTGGCTTTTGAGGCCGCTTCTGCTGCACCCTAGCACATCAGCCCTGTTCTGGGGCTAACTGGTGGGTCTCCCAGGAGGTAACCCCCACATCTGAGGTAGACCGGACTGGCGGGCTTTGGTGTTGGTGAGTGTGCAGGGTGCTGGGTCATAGCCAGCCATGGCACAGGGGCACATGTGCGCCCCAGGATCCTGGCCTCTGCCAGGCAGCCCAACCTGCTGCCCGGGCACCAGGGAGCTCTTGACCCTGCATTACAGCCCCGGTATGGAACCACTGAGTGCTCACCTCAAGGTTGGATGAACAAGCCATCAGTCCAGGCTGGAGAGCCTGGGGCACCACACTGGGGTCCCCACTGAGGCAGAGAGTGTGGGCTGCTCCTTGGGGCAGGAGAGGGGCTCCGTGCCAGTCAGCCTTTCGCTTGAGAGACTCTCTGTTTTCTGCCCTGCCTGCCGTTCCCACTGGCCTGCCTGGAGGCAGCGAAAGTGGCCGCAGCACTCCCAGCCTCTCGGTGCTCTCGGACAGCCGGCCGCCCTCCTCCACCTACCAGCAGGCGCCGCGCCACTTTCATGTCCCAGGTAGGTCCCTGCATGCCTCCGCCACTGTCGCGTCTCCTTGCCCCAGTCAGCAGAGCGGGCGCCGTGCCTGTCCGGACTCCACAGTGTCCCATGATCCCTACCCTTCTCCTCAGCTCCCCCACACTCTGAGCTTGCACACCCCCAAACAGACATGGGTGTGAGTCTCCCCATGCCCCCTACACCTGGGGACACTCCCGTGCAGGGGCGTCTGAGCAGCAGGCTATCTGAGAAGAGGGGCTATCTGAGCAGGCTGTACCCTGCGCACCAAGGCTCTCACCTGCTGCCTTTGCTGGCTGCCTCTCCTGCCCCCTTCAGATCGGGTGGCATCTGGAGTGGGAGTGTTGCTCTCGGTTGGGGCCGCAGCCCCAGCTCCTTCCTGAGTGCCAGCTCCTTTCTGATGGTTCTGTATCTGGGCACCTGAATGGCGCTGACAAACGCCGCTGGGCAGAAATCATCACTGCTTGCCGCTCACCCTCCTGTTCTCTCCTGTTGTTTCTCTCTTCTCCCCCAGACACTGGCGTAAAAGATAACATCTATAGGAAACCCCCTATCTACAAAGAGCATGGTATGGCCGGAGTCGGCTGCTGTGGTTTGCCCTGCATGCCTGTCACCCCCTCGCTTCTGAATGCGTCCTTTGCTGTGTCCCCACTGGTGTGGTGCAGGCACAGGGTCCTCGCTGTCAGGATGCAAGTGTACAGTCTCCAGGGGGTGAGGGGAGGCCCCTTCCCATAAATGACGGTGGCGTGGGGCTCCGGGGGTCTATAGTCCTGAGTCCCTGGTGGCATTACTCAGGGGGAAGCAGTCAGATTAGCTCCAGCCAATATGGGAGGGATGGTGGCTTCCTAAGTGATCACCAACTAGTCAAGGCCTGGTTTTCAGAAAACAAAACAGTCCCCAGAAACACACACACCTCAGTGAGACTTGGGTCCTGTATTTGAGAATTTCCGGCAGCAGCCCATGGTGCCTGGCCTTCAGTCAAAGGGCTTTCTTGCCCCGTGGAGATGCTGGGTGGTAAGGAGGTCCCCTGGCCCTTGGCCCCACCTCCCGTCTCCATGTGAGGGCGCCTGGGGCAGGTATGGAGGAGCCAACTGCCAGGGCCACAGAGCAGGAGCTAGAAGGAGCCTGAATTAGTGTTTCTGAGGTCAGGGGCTTGTTGCTTTGCTGTCTGAGCCTCTGTTTCCTCTTCTACAAATCAGGACCTATTCCCTCCGCCCCGCCCTTTGGTGGGGCTGCCTGAGAGAACCTGCTGAAATACTGGCCTGCCTGGAGGCAGCAAAAGCGGCCCGCCAGGTGTGGAGACACAACCCAAACCCCAGCGTGCCACGTGCTTGTGCGGCTGGCTGCGCAGTTGCTAGGTCAGGGAAGAGGGTCCCCCATGTGGGACGCACTCATCCAGGTGCGGGGGGGGTAGCCAGCGGATGTGCACCTCAGGTGGGCTCCTGTGACCATTCACTCGTCCCCTGACCACCTGGCAGATCCGCAGTTCCACTGTGTGAATATGGGCTGGTGGCTCTGCTTTCACGGCCTCCATGACTGCACCGGACTCTGTGCTTTGAGCAATTCTCCCTCTTCCCAGACAAGAAAGGATGAACTGATACCTCATTCTCCAGAGCACTGGGAGGAGCCCGAGTCTGAGAAGGGTTGGAGGGGGTGGGTGGGTTAGACTGTTGGACGGACAAGTGCTGTCATGTTATGGGCAGCTGAGGCTTGGGCAGAGGACAGAGCATCCCATTAAGTGCCCCTCGTGGCCCTGTGCTGGACAACCTGCATGGAGCCTGTGTGTCCTGCGGTCCTAGAGCCCACACACAGATGACCATCACCCTTTTATTGGGCACTGTTAGCTCTGTGTGTCTGGTTGGGCACCTCAGAAGTGGGATGAGCACACCTGGTGCAGAGAGGGCGGCCCCCGGGGAGCAGAAGGGGCAGAAAATCAGCCGGGAAATTCCCACTGCCCTGGCAGGCCGGCCCCAAGACGGTGCCCAGCACCCAGTCCTCCGCCTGTGCCCCCAGGGGAAGGTCAGGTGTTGTGTCATCTTTGCATTTTAAAAGAACTTCTGGACATAAACATGTCAAAGGCAACATGACTCATTTGTATTAAAAAAAAAAAAAAAACTCAAGCAAGTGCCAAAGCCCCTTCATCATTCCTGAATTTTGTTACATTGATTCTTATAGATCTTCTTTCCCTCTCTGTCTCCCCCTCCCCAACTGTTTGGCCAAGCCCTGGGGATAAACACAAGCAAACTCTGTCCCTGGCTTGCATGTAGGTGGGCCATGTAAACAGTGTGTAGTTAAGCACAGCCTGAAGCGTTGGCATGGGATGTATGTGACCAGGCCTCCTTAGAGAGCCCTCGAAAGGGAATGCATCGTGTGCTTGGTTTCCAGCCTGGGTGACCCACGAGACATTCTGTTGTTACAAGACTTCCCGCATCTGGGTGGCTTCGATTCTGTTGGAAGTGTGCATGTGTGTATGTGTGTGTGTCTGCATGGGCGCATGCACGTGTGCCTGGGTGTGAGGCCTGCACCCAGCTCCATGCCGCATCTGGGAATCTGACCCTGCAGTGCCGTCTAGGGAGCGGGGAGATAGTTCAGGCCGGAGCAGCACCCTTCCCATCCCCAGCCCCACCGGAAACCCCACCCTGGGAGAGGAGTTTGAATTTCTGGCTGTTTAATTAGCTTAGGAGGATGGAAAGGGTGATACCATGAGGTCCTTTTGGCCAGCGTGTTTACGTTCCTGCGGTGGCAGGCTCGCTGGAGCTTCTTGTTTCCCCATGAGCCTTACTCCTTCCTAAGGCCTGCATCCCCTTCCCCCTTTGGGGACTGAACCTCGGCTGTGAGGGTGGCCAGGCCCCCAGGCCCAGGGTGGGCAGTTTGTGGTGCTAGGGATAATTAGCGACACCTGCCAGCCTCCTCATGTGTGGCACAGATGACACAGAGGGAGTGTGGGGTTAGGGCCCATGGTGGAGAGGAGTGATGGGCAGGTAGACTGTTTCAGGTGGGTTCCCCACAGTCCCCAGGAAGCCCGATGGCCACCTGTGTGCTCAGGGTCACCCAGCTGCATTGGACAGTGGCAGTGACACCTTGGGGTGTGCGTCATTCTTTAGCTCTTCACCCCCCACTGCACATAGGAATGAGCTGCGTCGCCCTGTGTCTCGGGGACCCTGTCTTGCAGAGCCACCCTCACCGTAGTTTGGGGCTCATTTCTTGGGATGTGAGGAAAGGGAGAGCACAGCAGGCTCTGCACCCAGGAAGGCAGTGTGAGGTCTCGCAGTAGGCTGAGGACACCCCTAGCAGAGTCCCTGGGGGCACAGGGAGTGACAGAGGCCTGCTTTCCCCAGAGGGCTGCACAGGGCATAGGGTGCTGTGGCTCGGGGGATCCAGAAGGCACACAAGACAGCATGCAGACAGAGGGCCACTCGCCAGCAGGGAGGAGGCGGAGGCAGTGACAGGGGCCTGAGTCACCAATACCACTTTCCTTTTCTTCTAATGCTACCGTTAGTCCCGACATCACCAGTGAGCAGGTGTCCCGGGTCCTTAGACAAGGAATCACGGATGGAGGGGGTGACATGACCTTCTTTATTCAAGGAATATTTTCTAAGCATCTGCTAATGTGCTGGGCTCTGTCCCAGTGCTGGGGACATACAGGTGGCCAAGCACAGCCCCTGCTCCCTGGAGCTGAGATGCCAGTGGACCAGACACAGTACATGCACACGTGTGCGTGTGTGCACGCACACACATACACACACACATACATACTCACACACTCATTCTCTCTCCCTCTCTCAGTGTAATTCTGGATTAATTTGAATTGCAGAGACAGGCATGGCTCAGGGAAGATTAGGCTAGCCATGCTGGTGGGTTTCTTCCTCAGAAGCCAGGTTTGGAGGCTGAGGGAGGAGCAGACCCTTCAGCCTCCTGCAGAGGCCCAGGGCAGGGGCAGTGCTCTGTATGGCCAAGGCCTAAGCTCCACGCCTGCCCAGGGTCCTGCAAGCTCCTCCCCTGGCCAGAGAGCACCTGCCAGGCCCTGGCCCTGGTCTCACCTGAGACCCACGACAGCAAGAGTGGAGGCAGAGAGCTCAGGGAAGCCCAAAGCAGAGACCCTCTGAGGGCTGCAGAGCCCAGCTGCCACCCTAGGATGGTGGCCAGGTTGGCTGCTCAGCTCTGCCAGCCCCAGATAGGCAGAGAGTCCCGGAGGCCAGAGGTGTCCGTGTGTCAGCACCACCAAGATTTAGATGAGTGGGCCTCCCTCGGGAGCCCTGGACCGTGGTGACGCATCCCTCTCATGCAGCTCACCTACCAGGCACCTGAGGAGGCAGAAGGGCACATTGGCATCCCCTGGTAGTGGTTCACTGAGGACACAGGGCCCGGGGGCATGGGTCATGGCAGTTGAGGCTGGGTGATGTGGCCTGGAGTCCTATAAAGCACACCTCTGCCAGGAAGAACCAAGTAGGTCATCCCGGGCTCAGGCAGATGAGGCAGGCTTGGGCTGCCAGCTGTGCACCCTCACCCAGCACCCCAACCTGCTCCTCTGAGTGAGGTCCACACACCTGCTCTCTGCTGACACCACATGTTTCCGCAGGCCGCTGCACAGGGCCTGTCCCATTAGGAGGTATCAGCAAGTGCTCATCAGATGCATGTAATCATGAGAGCTCCTCTGAGCCAAATCACTCCCCCACCAAAGCATCCAGGAACCCCCCTCCTGTTGTTGACCTCCCTGGCCCAGGAGCTATAAGTGCACAAGAAAGGGAAGGGGATGGAGGGTGGAAGGTGGAGGACCACATGGCACACAGAGGGCAGATCAGGGAGGAAGGGGCAGGCAGGAGGCTGCATGATGAGCGGCTGCATTGGGGCAAGGGAATGGATTGAAGTCGGCAAAGAGAAGGCTGAATGGAGGGTGACAGGGTGAGTGGAGGGCTGAATGGACCACATCAAAACAAGAAGGTGGGTGGATGGGCGGGTGGGCAGGTAAGTGGATGGATGGTTGGATGAATGGAGGGATGAGCCGTAGGTGGATGAGCAGGTGGATGGATGGGCAGGTGGATGGAAGGATGGATGGGTGGGTGGGTGGGAAGGTAGATAGGAAGTTAAAAGGGTAGATGAGTAAGTGTATAAAAGTGAATACATATTTAAGTGGTTGCATATAGAGATGCTCAAATTATGAATGACTCATGAGATGGAGTGTGGGAAGGAGTGAAGTCCAGCCTGTTCTGTTTCCAGGGAGGAAAGAAAACACTCTTAACAAAAATTCCCCAAGGATACAGGGAGAAGGGTCCCCATGGCAGGTGGATCCCCAGCTCAGGAGCTGCCAGTGTGACCAACACCAACCACACTCTCTCTGGTTGTCCTGAACTGATTCGTTTTTTCCTGATGCTCTAAAACAGAGTGCTGCAGTTAACCTAAGTGTGGCCCTTGTGTTCTACTGAGCCGTCTGTTATTCTGGCTCACACTGGTTCTCTCCTGTGATTCTCACCACCTGGAAACATCATCTACCCACTTCACAGATCAGGAAACTGAGGCTCAGAGCTGCTGAGGAAGCAAGCTGCCAATGTGGCAAGACACCAGTGTCCACATGCTTCTGCCCAAACATCCCTCGTTTCCAAGAAAATCCATTGTGTACTTTGTGTGCTGCCGCGCTCAGCTCCGAGACGCCCTTGGTTGGCTGGCTGTGCAGGGTGGTGTTTGCTGGGGGACCTGGCTGAGACTGAGCAGTGTCCCCTCCTGGCCTTCATGGGGCCATTTGGAGCCCTGCAGTAGCTCTGCAGCAGGTCGTGTGGCCTCCCCATTGCCCACAGCAGTGTGGAGGTCTTGAGACAGAAGCTGCAGGTCCCCGTGGCTGAGCTCTACGGGCTGGGATTTCACATCCAGAGAGCCCTTCCACTACTTTTCAACTTGCAGATTAGGCAAAAGTGGCTGCCCACTTCCAGGGCTCCTGGCTTGGCAGGAATGTGGCTGGATTATTTTGACCGGCAGACTTGGTCCCAGGGGCTTTGCTTGCATGAATGGTGCTCCTAGGCCTCCAAGTCCCCACTGGCCTGCTCTCTCCTGAGAAGTACTGGCCAGCCACAGGGAGCAAGGGATGATGTATGGCCACACTGGAGGCCAGCGCTGCCCAGAAACAGCCATTGTCCAGGCAACAGGAGCGTCAGCACTGCCAGGCATGCATCAGCCTCCCCACTGCGGCCTCCTCAGCAGACTCACCATCCATTCGCTTCTGGGAGTAGGGAAAGCAGGATTTTTTAGTTTTACCTACAAAATCCCTGTCTTTCCTGGAGAGCTGTGAAGCAGGGAGCCACAGAGCAGGGAAATGTCCATGTGTCCAGAACAGAAATGCTCAGCCTTCGATTTTGGCCTTATCTTGTCAAGGTCCTGTAGTCCAATCCCCAATGTCCAAGCTCTCTGGCCTGGTGTCAGTCTTGTCCTTGGTGGTGCAGGAGGCAGGGCGCTCCAAAAGACTGGCAGGGTCCAGCCCACCCCTAGCCGCAGGTAAGAAGCCCAGCCCGACGGGCATGTCCCATCCAGACCCGGGTCTGCTCTGCAGGCTGAGGAAGGAGACCGGTTCTGTTCAGTCGTGCCATGCTTGGGGATGGCACAGGGTCCTTGCATGCTGTGGACTGGGTGCGGGACCTTAGCATGCCTTGTGGGGTTTGTTGGATAGAAATCAGGGCAGCCCTGCTGGGTGACCCGCCCCAGATGCTGCATGGAGTGTTCTTGATACACGAGCTGTGTGTTTTGTTGAGTTCATTTCCTGTTGTAGTTTTCATTTCTTTGTTGCATGGACTTTGCACAGCGGTGTAAGCCACACTGTGTTCTGTGTGTTTTGGGCAGTGAGTTTGGGGAGAAGGGCAGGACTTTGGGCACAGACTGCCAGAGTTCCCGTCAGCCTCTGTCCCTACTACTCTGTGACCTGAGCAAGTCATGTCCCCGAGACACTGTCCCCAACCTGTGACACCATGCGAAGCCTTATCTGCAGGGTCTGGTGTGGAGAAGCAGCGATGTACAGAGTGCCTGGCTTGTGTCTGGCACTGAGGGCCTCCAGTGCTGGACCTGTCCCTTCCGTGCTCCCGCTGCGGCACAGGGTAGCATGCACTTGGCCTTTGAAGGTGTCTGCCACACACTAGGTGGCTGCCTCAGAGAATGTGGTTGTCTGCGACTTGGGGTGTGGGTAGACTGCAACGAGCCATCGCTCCTCCACCTGCTGCTCTGCCCCGAGGTGCAGCTTCCGCCCGGCGTCTCCCCCAGGGCCTGTGCAAGCTTGCCTGGGCCCTCAGCCCTTAAAAGGCCCTCATACCACTGACCTTTTCCTGTTTCATTTTCCATTTTTGACCATAACAATAAAGTGGGAGACCCAGAATTGATGGTGCATTGCTGCTACAAATTGATGTTTCCCTTCCAGCTGCAAGGCGATTGGTTGGGGGAGATGGAAGCTTTGACCAGGACAACAGGAAGGTAATTGGGAGAGCAGGTTTCACACCGGAATCTCCATGGCTCTGTGCCGGCTTTCCCCACTGTGGCCTCTGTTCCTAAGTTTCCTGAAGGTCGGCAGTGGGTGCGTGTGCACTGCCTCCTTCCAGGACTCAGGACAAGGCTTCTGCCCACATCCTGGGTGGGTGTCTGGTAACCTAACTTTGGCTGCATAACTGAGGAGGACTGTGCCAAAGTGCATTCTGGGCACTCTGGGCTAACACCACCATTGCTGGATGCTGGGGTGTCGTGAAGATTGAGCTAGGAGTGACGTGTGAGCGCAGAGCTGTAACACAGGCTGGATTTTCCACCAAGGTACACAGAGCTTGTGGGCACAGCTCTCACCAGAGTGGGCATAGGAGTGAATGGCAGGTGTGGCTCTGCTCCAGTGGTGCCATTTGGCCCTAAGTTCACATGACCTTTTCTCCTCTGCAGAAGACCAGCTGGTTGCTGCTTAAGGGAGACACCGACGTGAGGACAAACTCTCCGGACCTGGACAGCCAATCTCTGTCGCAAAGTAGCGGGCTGGAGCGGGAGCCGCTCCCGAGAGCTCCCGGAGACAGCTTCTACTCACGTGAGTGGCTCTTCTGAGCCGGGGGCTGCACTGTGCCGGGGCCTCCAGCATCAGGCCAGTGCTGCATAGCCCTCTGCATCTCAGCCTAGCTCCTTAAGACACAGGAGAGCAAGCTGGCCAGTAAGGGTAGCCCAGAGAGGACAGCGGAGGCCACAGCCCTCGCCACATCCTCCCACAACATGAACTACCCGGTGTGCGCACACAGTGGCTGTGGCATGGATCTCCTGGTGACTGAGAGGGATCCTGACTCTTGTGAGGGAAATACTGTCAGGGCCAAATCCCACAGAGCAGATGGGGCATGGTCAGGGGGTGAGTCTGGATCTGGAGTTGGTGACAGGGTACCCTGGGCGAGGCGCTGGAGAGGCCCCGGTGACATGGCCACCATTACTGGCCGCTGGGGTGTTGTGAAGACTGAGCTAGGAGTGACATATGGGTGCAGAGAAGACCCAGTCGTGTTTGTTGCTATAAATCCTAGACAGAGCCAACAGCGAGTGCAGTCAGACTCCCTGGGGACCTCCTGGGAGCACCTCTGGGTCCCTGCTCACTTGGGTCTTTTTCTGTGGTCCAGGTGGGGATGGAGGGTAGAAGCAGAGGCCAGGGCAGAGGTGTGGTGCGAGACATGGAGGAAAGATCCCAGCTCTGTAGGAGACAGACCCCAACTGTGTGTGACCCAGCTGCCTCATGGGTCCTTAGGAGACCTGGCTAGGGCAAGGTGGTGCCCGGCCCGGCAGGTCATAGGTGCTCAGGGAGAGGCCACCATCCTTCTGCATCCTCATCCTGACTGCGATGATGCTGAGCAGCACTGTGTTGCCATGGCAACCTGAAAGCAGCATGTGGGAGAGGGACTAGTGGAGGTGCAGACACCTGGGATGGTGGTTGTTACAGGGTGGCTGCAAACTAGGACAGGTGTGCTTTTCTACGTGGGTCTTTGTGAGCAGGTATCCCCTTGCCTCTACCCTCAAGGCCTCAAAACCAATGCCCAAGGTGCCCTGGGCTATTCCAGGCCATGTAGTCTGACAGGTCAGCCTGGCAAGGGACACCAACCTTGTCTCCTGGGGAGGGCAAATTCCTGAGCTGTGCAGCAGCATGGTGGGCAGAGCCTGATCTCTCCATGGCTGCCTGAGCCTCCTGGGGGCAGCTGTACTCCGTCCTGAAGCCATCCCCCTGCCTGGGACCCTGCCTGTGCACCGTGCTCCTGCCTGGCACAGGGGCCTCCTGTGAGCCCAAGCTCAGGAGCAGCCCAGCAGCCTGCCCCAAGCATTAGCTCTGGGACCAAAAGTGAGCATTTGGGCATCTGAAGGTGGCGCTCTCTGTGTCCAGTCCTTCTCCTGGGGGAGGGCAGGCCTCATCTGCCAGCCCAGTTCCTCCATGCCTGTGACCTTTGTCCCTGGCAGTTCCCACTGTCCTCTGTGGCTCAGGACTAAGAGAAGGGACCCTGCAGGGAGATACCTGCTAGAGACAGCTGCCACTGCCAAGCTGTGTGACCCATGTGTGCAGCCCCAGCCCCACACTGCTTCCTCATCTGCAGATGCTGGGGAGTGGGTGCCCTGGGCTATTCCAGGCCATGGGGTCTGACAGGGGAGGTCCCTGCAAGACCAGACTATGCCAGTCACACAGCCAGAGGACCCGCTCACCAACTCCACTGCTTCAGCCATGTCCTCATTGCAAGCTGTGCTGGGCTCACCACCTTCAGGAGCCCAGCTGCCAACAGATTTCCTGCATAGTGCATGTACTGTGGGTGCACCCTCGCCTCTGCCATGCCTGCTGTGTGACCACGACTGTGGGCGTCCGTGTCCACCTTTCACTTCCCAGGGCTGGCCTGAGGCCGGTCTTGCATTCAGCAGCCCTCTGCATCTCACTGTGCCTGTGCTTCCATCCCAGTGCTGTGGTCTTGTTTTCCAATGTGACCGGAAACAGCTGCTAGGACCGGGCTGCAGGTTGGACCAGTCCCGGCCAAGCCTTGCTATCTGCCCCATGCGCCTGCAGGCTCCACACTGTTTTCCAGGGCTCTTTCCAGCCTCCCCTTGTGGTCCCCTGTGTGGATCCCTGGCTCCAGACCCACTGCACCTGCCTGTGACTGTGTGGAGCATTGGCACAGCCAGCCCTGCCACCTACCCCTGGGCTGCCCCTCTGTAGCAAGCCAAGGAACATAGGACTGTGACACTCAACACAGTGAGCACTCAATAAATGTTGGTTGAATTGAGATGCATTAAATTCAACGGGTATTTATTGAGCGCCCACTCTGTGCCAGACGCTGAGTGGGGTCCTCAGGGGGAGGCAGAAAAGCAAGAGCAGCTTCCAGCTGGAGCCACCTGCCAGGAGCCATATGCAGGGAGCTGGGGAGGCAGAGATGCCATCAGAAGAAGCAGGCATCACACATGCTGCCCGCCACCTGGGTATCTGGTGGCTTGTGGGACCCAGTAACAGTCCCATCCCACCCATGACACCATCCACATCTACAGGGACCAAGCTCATCCTGCAGCCCCTCATCCATCCCTCCACCCTACTGAGCACCTACTACATGCCGGGCATGGTTCTGCGTGGCACAGAGATAGTAGTGAGTAACTACCCACTGTGACAACCCCGTCCCTTCGGGCTGCGGTTCTCAGCCTCAGTGAAGAAATTTTCGTTTACTGCAGGTGGATTCCTTTTCTTATTGTGTGTCTAGGACTGGACCATGTGCAGTAATCTGTTTATGGAGGCACCCATTTCTGAAGCACTTGCTCTGGTTATAAAGAAGGCCCAGTAGGATGAGCACGATTCCTAGGAAGAATGCACAGTGGCCTGTCTGCTGCCCTGGCCCAGGCCCTGGAGACAGTTTGCTGCTGCTCTTTCTGGTCCTGAGTTCTCTTCCAAGGCCCCAACACACCCAAGTGCATCACATGTGTTGTAGTCAGAGAAGCCCCTGGCTGGCTGGGGACCCTGCCCAGGGCACTCAGAGGCCCCTAGAAGAGCCCTCACACTTGCAAAGTGAATAAGCCCCCTCCTCAACCCAGCACAGGCCCTGAGGGGGTGGAGCTTGCAGACGATGGATGGAAGCTTGAATTGGCAACAGAAGTCGCACCAGGGAGGCCCCAGCCTGCCTGTCGCTTTGGCATTGTGTCTCCTTATGTGTCCCCTGCACTGTGAGGCCCCCATGGAGTCCTGTGTGTGTCTTTTCTGGTTACTGTCCCCACAAACCCCCACTGGGAGGGATGAGATACGCAGGGCCCAGTGCTGCTTCAGAACCGTGTTCTTTGGGGGGCCACAGAGGAAGAGGTTTGATGCTGGGTTGTCCTCCTCCCGTGTCTGGCAGGGTTCCAAGTGGGAGGCACCGTCCTCACGTCTCCTAGTCCTGGACGCCTGCTTGGCCACGGGAGCATCAGGCAGGATCAGTGCAGTCTGGTTGAAAGGCTGCCGTGGAGACCCCATGGGGCAGAGTCTCAGGCCTCAGATCAGAAGAGCGCACCATTTCCTCATTTTACAGTGGGCAAAATGGGGCTGAGGAGAGGAGGCAGGGCCCAGGCACCCAGCGCATCTTTAGTGGGCACTTTGTTCTGAGCAAAGGCCAAAACAGGCCTCATTCCTGCATGTCCCATGGAGCAATAGCCTGGAGCAGAGGGCAGACTGAGTGCAGTGTAAGCTGTACCGACCAGGGCGGGGCACGGGGCAGACAGTGCGCTCACGTGCGGAGCGGCTGGGCCGGAGGCCTGGTCGGCAGACCTAGGACGAAGCCTGACTATGCTGCTGCGGTGAAGGCAGAAGTGGGGCTGGTGGGGAGGAACCGCCCAGGCCCAGTGACCCGGTCCCAGAGGAGCATGGTCCGGTCCAGAGGGCTTTGGCAGGCCTCACAGGCGTTTCCAGGCTGGGGGTGGACAAGAAGGGAGCGGGACGCAGCATAGGATGGCCACTGGGGACAGAGACAGTGGGGAGGGGGCGGGCAGGAGAGGGACTGCGGGTGTCAGTTGTGAGCCGGCAGGGACAGATTGGGAGATCTGGTGTGGTACAGGAAGTGGATGGGCGCTGCGGGCTGCCAGCGGGAGGTGGGTGCCCACCTTTGGGTTTAACTCACAAATACCCATTTGGCAGAGGGCGGGCAAGGGCATTCGTGGCCATGTGGTGAGCAGCGGGAGCCCTGTATGAGACAGGAGCTTCGGAGGGGCCGCACGTGGCAGAATCGGAAGACCCCGGGCTGGGCTTTGCAGCTGGGGTGCTCTGAGGAGCCTTTGTTCAGAGGTGGGGCTGGACAAGCAGGTCTCCCTTGTTGGCCTGGGGACTCCAAGCCATTCAGACAGAGCTGGAGATCTGGCACTGCTCAGAGCTCAGGGCAGGGGTCTAGGCCAGAGGCAGAGGCCTGGGGTGCCCAACTCTCGCCAGCTAGAGCCTGTGGTCCCTGGGTATCACCCACTGTCCTCAGTGCAAGCGCACGGGGTGTGTGAGCTTGAGCCACTTGAACTGAATTGCAGTGACTCTCACCCCACTCCAGGCTCCCTCTGAGTCAGCTCTTCCACGGGACAGAGTGTGGGTGGGGGGGTGGCGATGCTGTAGGCAGTGGGGGAGGGGTACCAGGATGTAGGGAGCATCGGGGGCAGGGATGAGGACTCCAGAATGGAGACCCCAGCCACGCCCTGAGCTGGGGGAGGCAGACAGGAGAGGCCATGGAACACCACCTGGCATCAGCAGCAACCGGGGGTACTGTGGGGTACAAATATTTGGGTGGGGAATGGCCAGTTTGATCTTTCCGGAAAGACTGTTGTCCACCTGGGGAGACCAGGTGCTCTCTGCCCCTGCTCATCTCTAAACCCTGAAGGGCAGTGGGAGCTGCAGGGCTGGGGAGGGCGTGACCCAGAAGCGAACATGCAGAAGCCCTGGGGAGTAGCGGTGTCCTTGGAGGGGCTACTGCAGCCTCTTCACTTCAGGCCCTCCCGTGCCTCTGGGTCCGGCAGACTCACCACAACAGGCCTGGGCAGGGCCGTGAGTGCCCGCTTCGGTGTCAACACGGACTGTTACCTTAGCCCCCCAGGCTCCTGTGCTCCCCTCACTCCACCAGAGGTCTGCGGATCACCATCGCCGTGGGAAGCTCCATCTCCTCGCAGGGTGCAGGGTTTGTGGGGGAAGACACAGCCCAGGAGCTGTCATGGTGTTCGATGAAACAGCCACCAGCATGGAAGATCTGCTGTGTGTGAAGGGGGTGCACAAAGGGACTGTACCCTGTGCCCCAGAAGCCAGACACGTCCGCGGGAGAAAACAGAAGTCACAGACAGAGCACTCCAGGCTCCTGGCGGCGTGGGGACATGTGCATGGCCGCCACGCATACGGCATGTCCAGGAGGCCATGTGAGGTGCCGGCAGAGTGTGAGGGTTGAATCTCAGCTTCTCACTTCCTAAGGGGCCTTGAGCACAAGACACAGCTCTCTGGGTTTGGATGACCCTGGTGTAAGAACAGGGCTGGTCTAGTCCTCCTGGCAGGTAGCGCCCGTGGGAGGCACATGGCATCCTATGGCTAGGCCCTCAGAAGGCATTTGGGCAGGGTATGCTCAGGTCCACCCCAGGCAGCATCCAGGCTTGGTGGCTGGCTCGGGACTGCCACAGTTGCTTCCAAAGCCTGAGGCTGTGACAGCTCCAGGGACTTTTTGTCCTCTGTCACTTGGGACTTGCAGAGATTCCACCGCCTTCTCCTCAGATGGGGATACCGAGGCTGGGGAGGTACCAGACCCACACAGGCCACGCGGCTGCAGCCACACACTGACACCAGTCTGCCTGGGGAGCGGCTTGCTGGCCAGCTGTCCATGGGGTGCTGTGGTGAGCCACCTGCTTGCTTGTGCTACTCCAGACACTTTCCACCCACCCAGGAGGGCTGCACCTTGCACATCTACTACTCTGACCTGAAGAGCAGCTGAAGGACAGAGCCAAGGGCAGCCTGCAGGTGCTGAAGTGAGGGACAGACGGGGCAACCCTCAAGCGGAAGTACAGGGGAATGCTTAGACCAGCCTGGTGTGGAGTCAGGGTCCTGGGCTCTTAGGGTCTAATGTGACTCGGGGTCCTGATCACCCAGCTGCAAGGTGGCCCTGGGGCCTCCACACCATCTTTGTCCCTCTGTTTAGTGTACATACAGCCTAACACTGAGTTCATTACACACACAGGTTTTAGACCATCTGCCTGCAAGCCCGCAGGACAGCTACTGGGAACAGGTAGGGAGACCAGCTCCTAAAGCCAGAAGCCCTGGGCACTCTCTAGTCGTCTGAGTGTGAGTCACTTGATCTCATTAGGTGTCAGCTTCCTAGCCTGTAGAATAGGCTCCCATTCAAAGCATAGGCAGTGAGAATTAAGTGACATTGCTGGATGCATGAAGAGTCTTTCCATGAAGGTGGCTCTTGCCCTGAATGCACAGGGGTGTCTCTGAGGCCTTAAAATTCAACCAGTGTCTGGTCGCTCCCCAGGAGAGACCTGGCACAGACAGCAACTGAGATGCGAGGTCCCCGTCCCTGCCCTCCCCACTGAGCACAGGCAAAAGAACCCGGAAATAACCTAGCAGATGCCAGAGGGTGAGAAGAGGAAGAAGGACTGATGTCTCTCTCCCCACCACGGAGCCGACACTGAGCAGCAGGAGAGGGAACAGGAGATGGTCTCTGTCTGTTCGTGGCTGGATATCCCGTCCTCAGCAAGGATGCGTCCACCATGGGCAGCTCTAACAGGGATGGAGAGGAGCATGGTACCAGGGGAACCCAGCAGAGCAGAGAAGCACTCAGCAAGCATTCTGAGGGTGGAACGGCACTGGGCCCCATAGGCTGACCCTAGACAGGTGCCAGTCTGCTAACCGAGACCGAGGCTCCTCACAGAGTGCCCCCAGATATCCAGGATTCGGCGGATAGATTACTCAGTGCAGCATGAACCATGAACTAACCTATTGAAAAAAGGCAACAGCTAATAGCATAAAAAAAGAATGAGATGCTGGAATTCCTTGATGAGGATTTTAAGACATGTACTATAAAAATGCTTCAACAAGCACTTATAAATCATTTTGGAGGAAAGGAAAGCAAGAAAAAGCCCCATCAAAGAAAAAAAATTATTTTAGCTCAAATGGAAACTATAGAGCTGCAAAGTAAAGTAACCATGATTAAAAATCCACTGAGTGGGTTCAAAAAGGAACAACCAATATGAGAAAAGAGAATCAGTGTCTGCAGATAGGACAACAAAAGCCGTCCAAGGTGAACAATAGAGAGAAGACAAAACAAACAGCACTCGGGGGACCTCGGGGACAAGGGTTGCATCGTTGGATTCCCAGAAGGAGAGGAGAAAAATGGGATTGAAAAGTACCAGAGAAATGTGGTGACACAACGTTGTAATCCCAGAGCCTGCAAGGCTGAGGCAGGAGGATTGCAAATTATAGTCAGTTTAGCAGGACATTATCTAAAAATAAAAGCAGAAGAAGGGCTGGAGAAGTAGATCAGTGACAGAGCACCCTGGTTTTGATTCCCAAGGTAGCAAATCTCTCTCTCTATCTCTCTCTGTCTCTGTCTCTATATATTGAAAGGAGCAACGGCTGAAAACTCACCACATTTGGCAAAAGGCACAAACGTACAAATTCAAGACCCTGAATAAATGTTAAAGAAATCCACACCAAGATACATCATGATTAAATTTCTGAAAATTAATGACTCAGAAAAATACACAAATATAAGCACCCCTATCATGAAAATATGGAAACCACCCAACTGAATGACTGGAGAGTTCATAGCTGAAACCATGGCAACCAGGAAGTTGCGTGTCTCTCATGGGCTGAACAGAAGGAATTGTCAGTGAATCTATGGTCAGCGAAAATAGCCACCGGGAAGGATGAGAAATAAAGACTTTCTCAGACAATAGGAAGCTGCGAGGATGTGCCTGACCAGAGCTTAGGGGGTAGCTAACGACGTTCTCTGGTGATGATAGGAGAGTGTGGCACTTCAGGAAGGAAAGGCTGTCAGAATGGGGAAGCCCGGGGCTGCATGTGCGAGTCTTCTCTCCTCCGGTCTCTTTACCATCTTTGATGGTTGAGGCAAATATGTTACACTTCCTGAGGCAGCGGCCCGAGCAGGTAGGAGACAGCCCTAACGCAGGGAGGCCGTAGGAGGTGGGAAGTGGCTTGAAGGAAGTCAGGTTTCTGCACTGCCTGGATGCAGTTGAATGTTGGACTGCGAACAGCGGCCACGGCGCTGGGAAACGTCTCTCCCATCCAGGGGCCTGTGTTGTGTGACTAGGTCACTGGCTTGAGGTGAGGCATGGGTTCTGGGAGGCATTGGCTGACCTTAAAGGGCAGTTGTGTCCAGATGCTGCTGTCCAGCTGAACCTCCCAGAGGCCTTGTAAAATCTTGGACACTGGGCCAGAGTCCCAGACCCAGAATTCCCACTCGGTAGATCTGTGATGGGACTGAGAATTTGTTTCTAGTGAGGGAACTTCCCAAGTCCCCTGGTGGGGTGAACGGTGCTAGTTGGGGACCCACTTTGAGAACTGTACACGTGACATCTTCAGCTCACAGCAGTTCATGTCTTGGCTAAACAGTCCCCGAGGCTCCCAGAGGTTGCCCGGCTCTGTGCCTAATGAGAGAAGCAGGTGTTTCTGGGTTCTGTCTCCATGTGGGGATTGCTGCTACTGAGCTGGGTGACCTCAGACAGGTACCTACCTGTCTCTGGGCTACTCATCTGGAGGGACCTCAGAGAGGCTGGGGCAGGAGGAGCAGCGCAGCAGCCCAGCCCCATGCTCCTCACCCAGATCTCTGTTGTATACCATAATTCACCTATGAATTTGTAGGACGAGGGGTTTCCTCCGTTGTGAGAAGCTGGAGGACTCCAGCCTTGCTGTTGTAAAAGGTCCATGCTGACCTATACCCAGCACTTTCCCACGGGCCGCCCTGTGGCATGCAAGCCCCCAAGGCAGTTCCCCAGCTGGACCATCTCCCACTGGCTTCCTGTAGCCATCGCAGTCTCTTTCCTGTCCTCATCAGGAGGACCCAAGTGGAAAGCACCGGACCCGCATCCTTGCTCAGAAGCCCATGGGCGGGCGGGCAGGCAGGCAGGCTGCTCTGTGCATCCCGGTCCTCTGAGTATGCACAGTCTTGTCAGCACTGAGGGCTGTGACCCACCATCCCCTGCTGCCCTCCCAGGGCGGCCAGGGATCCCAAAGCAAATGGTTGGTGCACTCGTGTATGGTCAGTCTTCACTGCTGGGTGCCAGCTAGGGCCACCTGGATGAGGCAGATGTGGCCCCCATTCTCAGGGCCCACTGGCAGGTAGAAACAGCTTGGGGCCTGAGGCAGGCCTGTGAAGGGTGCTCCTGGTGTTGGGTCACCACCCCATGGGATGCAGGGGCTGTGCCTTGGCTGCTGCACCAGAAGGTACCCACCTGAGCCAGGCTGCTCTCCAGGGCTGCCCTCTATTCCACCTGCAATGACAATGACATTGAACTAGGGGGTTTCACTCCCCCCAGGTCCATCCAGGTCCAGCCCCTCCTGACAGCACCAGTCAGTGCGTGCTGCCACTCAGGAGCTCAGGGGCTCAGGGGCTCAGACCAGCCCTTTGCATACCAAGCACAACTGGCAATTCGGGTTTTAATGTGAAAATCCCCTCACAGCGAGGAACTCTGGGGATATTTTTTAGCAAGTAAGACTGTCAGCCAGACCTGCTGGTGCACGGCTGTATTCCCAGCTACTTGGGAGGCTGTGGGTGATTGTGGTGCACAAATTCAAGACCAGCCTGGGCACCGGTAAGACTCTGCCTCAGAAAAGGAAAGAAGACAATGGGGGAGAGGGAGGACGGATGTCTCCGGGTCCCATTTGGCTGGGGCAGCCTTCCTTTGCCGCCCCTGGCACTGGATGGCATAGCCCTACTGCCCTTCATGTGCCAAGATCCACCCCCATCTCCATCTGCAGAGCGAGGGGCTGGCCTGGGTGACGGATGAGGCTGAGGTCCCGGCCTGTCATGAGCACATTCCACCATGTAATCTTCGGGGTGTGGGTAGGTGCGGGTGGCACCCTGCCCTGGCTCCTTAGTGCACACCCTGGGCACAGGAGGCCCCAGCTGAGGTGAGAGAGACCCTGGGGGCCTCCCATGTGTTGTCTCCTTTGCAGCTGTGTCCCCTCCACCGGGAGGCCAGCCAGAGCGTCCTCTCTGCAGTGTGCTGAGCGCATGTGACCAGGCTGTGCTGTGTCTGTTTCAGGGTGCCCCTATTCCAAACCCGATTCTCCCCCAGGACCCGGAAAGAACGGCTTGGATTACCGGGTAGGTACCCACCTCTGTGGCCACACTGTACTAACCGGCATCTCTTGCCAACCTGGACCCATCCCGCAGCTTCCTGACCACACAGCCGGGAAGAGGGGCTGGGCCCCTGCTTGCCCACCGGCCCTCACCTGATGCTCTGTCCAGGGCTGATGCAACCACTGCTTTTTCCATAGCAGGACCAGGCCAGACTGGCCACCCCTGTGTACCCTCTCTGCCTGCCTAGGAGCCAGGGGCTCCTCAGTATGTGGGGATGGGGAGACAGGGACAGCTAGGGGGATCAGATCCAGCTTCAGGAGGGCACCTTGAGCCACTGCCTCCTGCTGTAGGTGGAGCTCAGGGAGGCCTGGAAAGGACAGTTGTGCTTCTGAAGTGGTGGGAGCCCATGTCTCTTCCCAGGTTGTGGTGCCCTTAGTAGGATCGCATGATTGCAGGGGTGACACCCTGAGCTCCTGGACACTGGGCACAGCTTGGCTTTCCCTTCCCTGCCCCCAGTCTCAGGCCAGGCTAACTCCATTTCAAGCCCCAGTTCTGTCGCCTCTGTGCAGACAGCTTGCTGCTGTCCTGGGTCTGCAGGGAGGATGCCTAGGGTGAGGAGGGTCTGATGGTCACCTCCTGCCATGTGACCAGGAGGGCCTCTGTCACCAGGGCAGTCTCCTCTAAGGAGAGGCCACTACAACACTGAGGCTTGTTTGCTGCTGTGGAGCAGCTATGACAGTGAGCGTGCAGCCTGGGGTGCCCTGTCCCTGTCCCTGAGCGCAGGAACCCCACCTCCCAGGGCCACAAGGGCCCTCTGGGGCCAGCCACGTGCTTCCCTGTCTTCACCTGCTGCTGGATTTTGGTGCCAGGCCCCGCCTCCAGGATCCCTGTAGCCCTCTGCATGCTTGGATTCTAGCGGGTCCTGATCCCAGCCCCTCCCGCTAACCACGCTTCCTTTCTGGAACGGGTAACTGTGCATGGTGCATGCTCCGAACGTCCTCCAAAGGACTGCTCCCCGCTTCGTCTTCCACAGGGAAAGCAGGGGACAGGAAACTGCTGCCCGGGACCCCTGCACCATAAGGATATAAGTCCCTCACCCAGTGTCAGGGCCTGGGGCACTGTCTAGAATGTTCTCTCCTGCCCCAGAACAGCTATTCTCTAGCCCTGGGCTGCTAGGCACAGGGCTCCGGTGTGGGTACAGCCACATTAGGCCCTGGGGAGTCGCTTAAGGGGGGGTCACAGGGAACAGAACGGGGGCTCCGCTTTCGCAGCCTGCTCCTCTTAATTCACACAGCAGTGGCATCTGTGGAGCTTGAGGTTTCCTGAAACAGCTGAGAACAGCTGATGCAACATCTGGCAGGACTGTCTTTAGCCCTCCGGGACCAACAGGAGCCAACTCTTAAGCTTTGTAGGACTGGGCACTGCCCTGCTGCTGCTCGGCTTTGGGGCTTTTCCTCTCTAATGCTCTGCGCCATTTTGTTGTTGTTGTTCTAGGGCTGTTTTGTACTTTCATACCGCTCTCAGTAGGGAGTCCACATGCATGACCCACCCGCTGACCCACCCTTTACAGTACTGCTGCCCCACAGCTGCACTCGGGTCCTCTCCCTGGGGTCCCTGACCAGCTCCTGTCTACAACGCTGCCAATAGGGTACAGTGCTGTCACGTACTAGGAGCTTTCTCGGTTTCTTTCATTTGCAGAAAGGGTTGGGGGGAGAGCAGAGGTAAAAGCACAAATGTAGGGAAAGCAAAATCCTACTAATGTCAAATCACAACAGGAAGAGAAAGACTACAGGAGAAAATTGATGTCAAAAAGCAAAAGGATAATGCGCTTCCTGCCAGTCCTGACACAGACACAACTGTGACTGTGACCACTAGTGTGGGTCTCATTGTCGGGCAGTAGAACAGGAAAAAAATCTTCCAAGAGGAATATTTTTATAAGGGTCCAAAGCACCACATGTGTAAAAGGTCATTAAAATGGCCTGATAACCAAGTGTGGAGGTAGATACGCACCACCTCCCCAAGACACAGACAGAGTAATAGCTGCCTACCACAGGTGTCCCTGGAGATGAAGGCGAGAGGGTTCCAACCAGGGCCACGCAGCTGCTGGCCACCTGCAGGTCCGTGTGGTCACTCCTTGGAAGATGTTCAATCTTGAAAGCCTTGATGTTAAATGTGAACAGATTGATCCTATATTGAAAGAGAGAGGGAGTCCAGTGGGATTTACAAAATGCCATTGTCAGTGTGAGGAATTACAAGACACACACTTACAGTTATTTCTAAATAATAAGAGATACTAAAATCACAACTGCCAAGAAGCAGGAACAGCAGTATCAGTGTCAGATAAGATGGAAGCTAAAAGAAACTAAGAAAGTAATCGTGAAAAGGGAACCCTAACTCATACTCACAACCCTGTGTAATAAAGTATAGCATTTGTAAACTGAGCTGTACCAAGCAACACAATCAGGCCAGACATCTTGAAAAAATACAAGGTAACTGATTTGAAGACAGCTCTCATAAAATAAGGTATGGATCTAGTGAACAAAAGAAATTATAATACATAGAATAATTGAGTAGTACAAGCAACAAGCTTAATCTAATAGGTCTATGGAAAAATGTATAGCTTTTGAATCCAGGTTTCACATATTCATAGAACATTTATGAAACATGTACAAACATACACGACTTGCTAAAACAAAATTGTCTGTGTATAGTTTGTGTAAGCAACATCTTAACAAAGTAAATAAGCCTGAGGTTTCCAAACTATAATGCTAGAAAGACCACAAACCTATATGACTTGGAACCAGATGGCCCGGAGTTCCAATCCCTGGTGTCTTTGAACAAGTTGAATTTTCTGAGTCTTTATTGCCTAAAATTAAAACGAAAATCCTTACCTCTTAAAGCTACGATGGAGATAAATACCACCCTGGTCGTGAAATCTTCTCCTGTGCTCCATAACCTGGCTCCCATGTGAGCCATTTTCGGAAAGGAAGTCCCGCCTGCTTGCCATCCGCAGCAGCTGTGAGGAGACACACCCCCAGTGTAGCCACGGCAGTCAGTAGCGATCTTAGTATAATTTTTGGAAAGTGAAGCACATAGGTTCCCATCTCTTCAGTCCACGTGTTTGTTCTGTGCTCTTGGAAAAGACATTTAACTTCCCTGAGCCTCGAATGTTAAAGTAAGCAATGATCTCCCTCCCAAAGTTACAGTGAGATTAGAGACCAAGGAGTCCTGGTGCCTACCTGCCAAAGGGGAAATAAGTAATTCATTGCCTTCAAAATCCCCAGGGCTTCCACTGCGCGTTTTGGGCAAGGCGGTAACCCAGGACCCACTGGCACGGAGGTCTTGCAGGGCTGGGCCCTCTGCACCTCGGAGACGGACCGAGCCTCCCCGGTCAGCTGTGGACCCATGCAACACTTCCCTCCTCCATCCCTCCCAGAGTCCCTGTGGTCTCAGAGCCTACAAGACTACAGGAAGCTGGTTTTGTGGGGAAGTGGGTCCCCATCTGTTGTGGCGGTGGCTGGGGGTTCTGCTGTCTGTGATGCAGGGTATGGGCACTAGGTGGCAGCATTTCCCTTTTGCATGAGGTCGCAGGCCCATTCCTTGCCAGATGGAGACTGGAGGGTCTTAAAACCCTGCTCTCCTGAACTCCTACAGGGAAGTGGTGGCGGTGAGAGGTGGGGATCCGGGCTAGGACAAGGGTGAGGTGCCATTATGGAGCTACATCATATTGGTGTGCGGTACTTCAGAAATCTAAATTAATGCAGAAAAACACTTGAAATAAAGACCAGTTGCAGCCCTCCGCTGACACACTTACCGCCTAGGCAGCCTGGGCACAGCAGGAGGAAGGTCCTGGCTTCCTTTTAGGCCTCAGTTTCCCTATTGCAGACGAAGAGCTTTGGAGGTGGAGTCTTTCCCTACTCCAACATGCTGGGGTAGCTGTGTCGAACCCTTCAGAGTTCTTGGTGATAACAGCCAGAGGCAGCACACGGGCCATAGGCTCGCCACCACTGCTCTAGGGCCCCAGCCAGCACCTCGATCCGCAGTTATCTCAGTGTGTTCCCACTGGATGCAGCTGTTCCTGTGATGGAACCCAGGGCCCACACCCTGGCCCTTCCCCTGCAGAACTCTGCTGAAATGTCATCCCTGTGCTCAGGTTCAGAAGTGCTGGCCACCAGCCCTGACCTCATTTCAGCCCTTATGCTGGGTGTTGAGATCGGGTGGAAATAAGGCATTTTCTTCTGGGGGATCAGCTGCTGCAGGCAGCATGTGTACAACCACAGGCAGCGCAGCCATCAGTGCAAACTCCTAGCACAGTGGGCAGGAGCAGAAGGAGGGCGGAGGAGCCCCTGTGAGGTCTGGCACATGCCCACAGTGCTGGAAGGAGGTGTGTGGTTTTGTAGGTGACTTCTTCAGGTGGACAGAGGGGACAGGAAACCCTGGACATGAATAGCATGGTGCACTAACGTGGCAGTTTCCTGGTGGGTGCCACGGTCAGGCGAGGGAGATGCCTGAGGCCTTGCAGGGGCTGTTGCCTCTGCACCCCTAAGAGTGTCATCCCTTGGGGTTACTGTCAGAACCAGAGCCACTCTGCAGGGACTGCTGATGACCACCTTGGATCTGTGCCTGGGGCTTCCAAGCACCATGCTTCTTTCATCCTTGAACAGGCAGGGCCCCTCTAGTTTTGGAACCTCGGCCGGGTGGACTTTGGCTCATACCCCCAGGCATCAGTGCAGCTGGACTCTGGGCCCTGGGAATGGAGGAGGGGACAGGCACGGCCCCAGCAGGCACAGCCAGCATGCCCCCTTTGCTGTCTTCTGGGGCACAAGGACAGGGTGGATGCTGGGTCCTCAGAGAGCTCTGCACACAGCTTGTGTGACAGAAGCAGCAGAAACACAAGACACCCCAGCAAGGAACCCATGCCCAGCCACCCGCAGAGGTCCCTGCCAGCTCCAGAGCAGGCCAGGGCCCTTGGGCCTGGGGTCATCTTTAAGGTGTGTCAGAATTCACCCAACAGGCAGGCTAGTGGAGGCCCCGGGCCAGTGTGCACTGGCAGGCCCACGGGACTGGCGTCTTGGACTCTTGCTTTTCAGAGCTGAGTGTCGGCATCCTCCGGTGGTCACCCTGCCATCAGGGTGCAGTAGGCAGCCCCCTCCCAGCTGTGTGAGTGGGCCCTGCTTCCATCCTGTGCAGCCTGCCTCTTGCTGCCTCTCTCTTTCTCTTCCAGAATGCCAATATGGCCCCTTTCGGAGCAGAGCCAGATGCCAGCTGGGGCATGCGAGGTACACACCGCGGGGACCCCCGCGGACCTCTGGCTGGGCAGGGGTTGCTGACCTGTTTCTACCAGTCTCATTATGGGACTGCCCTCAGGGTCTGCTGGCAAAAGGCTCTGGGCATTGTGGGTTAGGGGACCCAAGAAGGACGCATTTACTACCAGCCCTTGGTTACCCATCCCAGGTACAGGGCTGCCTAGCTTGTGGGGCACTCTGCACACTTGGGGAAACAGTCTTAGCTGGAGTGCCTGAGAGACACAGCAGGGTCATGCCCACCTCACCCTGGCTCCTTGTGTGCCTGCTGGTTTGTAGGGACCCTGGGCTCAAAGCAGGAAGCTGGCAGGAGGTGGCTCACCTGGTCATGCGGCAAGTGCTGCTTGAGACCACCTTCCGGCTCTGCGTGGGGTCCCAGGCCTGGATGCTTGCCCCCTTTCATCCTCTGGGAATTGCTGGGGCTGGGTCCCATGTGGGAGGCAGCATGGGGGCAGTTCCCAGCATCCTCTAACTGATTGTCCAGATGCCTGGGCCTGCAGCCAGGCACCAGACCCCACGTGGCATGTGGGGAACTCCAGAACTGGCCCCACCCCACAGGTCTCCTGTCTTGCCATGCATGCCTGGGGCGGGGAGGGGGGCACTCCTAGCTACACGGTTTTATGTTCAGTAAGGAGTTTTCAGTGGGGAAGAAAGGCATTTCCAGGGCTGGGGTATAGCTCAGTGGGTGAGCCCTTGCCTAACATGCATGAGGCTGGGAGTCCACCCTCAACACTGCAAAAGAAAGCAAAAGAAGATCTCCCAAAGCCAGAGCCCAGAGCTCAGCAGTTTAAAAGGAGGAATGAAAGAGGGAAGGCGGTAAGAGGCTGGAGTGGAGTCAGATCAGGTGACGTCAGTCTCCACAACACCCCAAAAAGCTTTGCTCTCAGATGCCCACTGCACAGGTGGGTAAATGGAGGAAGGCAGCTCTTTCAGAGTGGCCCAAACCACCAGGAGAGCTGGTGTCACAGTCCAGCTTCCAATATGGCCTCAACCTCCTGACCATGCCTCCTGCTCAGTGTCCCTTGCGGAGACCCCCAGAACCCCTCCACTTTGGCCCCAAGACCAGAGCCCCACATAGGCTGCTCAGGGGACTGGGAGACCGTGCATGGCTGAGCTGACTGCGGGGCCTGGGGTGTCCCCCAGGGCGGGCTTGCTTCCCTAAATGTTCCCCACCCCGTGGTTTCCACTTTTCTCTTACAGAGTACAAGGTAAGAGGACACCACCCACGCTGAACTCTTTCCATGGCCACGTTGCACCCGCCAGGTTAAAAGTTCCTTTTCGTTTGCTCTCCCTGTGGAATGTGTATGTATCTCGGTTTGCTGCTGGCTCAGCTGTGGGGCACCGTGCACGCCTGCTTCTCTGGGTGAACCTGTGGTTTCCGCCCCCAGATCTACCCTTACGACTCTCTCATCGTGACAAACCGCATCCGTGTGAAGCTGCCCAAAGACGTGGACAGGACAAGACTGGAGGTGAGGGATCCCGGGGAGGCTCGTTTCTGCTGGGGAGAGGCCCCCAGCATGGGACAGAGACAGGCACCAGGCAGGGCTCAGGGTCCAGCCCACACTGCTTCACAGGCCCAGCACCATGGTCTGGACACGGCTCCAGTGCCTGGCCTGTAGGAAGGCTGTCTACTGACAGCGAGCTCCATAGATGTCAGGTCTCAGGTGCCAGCATTGAGTACTCGGCCCAGCTGGCAGACTCTGTGGCTACTCAGTGCTTCCTGTGGGCCACATTCATGTAGTCTAGAATAACAAGCTCAGTGGAAAGCAGGCATGGCTTAAAAGTTCCAATGGGAGGCCACCCAGAGTGGTGTGAGATATCTGTTGGCAGGAGGAACTTTATTGAGCACCTAAGGCTCAAGGGCCCCAGGCGATAACCCGTGATCCCCACAGCCAACCTCCAAGGACATGACCTCAGCCAGTGGCATCGCATCCCCAATCCCTTCCCTGAATGTGGCACTATTCCCTTGGGACTCTCTTTTGAGGAATCTCCAGGCTCCAGGGCAGAGGCCATAGGCCCATCTGTGTCCCCAGGCTGGGGTGTGGGAGGCAGGGGAAGTTATGGGTGGCACCAAGACCACCGGGGCCCCAGCAGCACCCTGGGCTCCAGACCCTGACTGAGTAGAGCCGGGTGAGTCTGACAAGGCTGGCGTCTGTTGGGGGGGCAGCGGGAGCTGGCAGGACCTGTGTGCGGGCATGGGGAGTCCTGCAGGGGGAGGGGAGGACTCTGCCCAGTAGAGAAGGGGATGGGTGCTCCGGGCCAGAACTCAGGGAAAAGCTTGGGTGGGGCCATGGGATGTGTCCCTGCACCGGAGGAGACCCAGGAGCCATCACCCAGCAAGCATCAGGTTTCCTGGACAACTGGCTGTGCACACTTGACCCTTGATTTCCACATCTTTAAGATGAGTGTATCCGTCATGAGTGGTGGCCCATGCCTGTCATCCCAGAATTTTGGAAGCTGAGGCAGAAGGATCACAAGTTAAGCCCAGCCTGGATACCTTAGTGACTCAGTGAGACTCTGTCTCAAACTAAAAACTCAAAGGGCTGAGGATGCAGCTCAGGGCAAAGGCCTTGGGTTCAATCCCCAGTATGCAAAAACTAAACAATGTACGGAGAGAGAAGCTGAGGCTTGCTTGAGTCACTGTGCAGACGTGAGGTCATGTGAAGCCCCCACCTGGGCAGCGGCTGTGAGGACAGTGATGAGGCTGCTGCTATGGCTGCAGCACCAGGCGGGGACCCGCCTGATCTGGCTGTGCTGAACTGACAGGGGCCCGACCCAGATGACTGGAGCACTGTAGGAACTGATGAAGCTGCGCACGTGGCTCAGGCACACTGTGGTTTGGTGAAGGGCTGAACTGGGTCCCCGGCACTGGTGCTTTCCTTCCACCTCTCTGCTGGCCCCATGTGTAGATGGTTTTTTCCAGCTCAGCCTCTGAAGAAAGACCCAGCTTTCCTAGCAGAGTCCTAGCAGAGCCCTCCCTCGGCCTCAGGCTGGATGACGTGATCGCCCCTAAATCAGCCAGTTTGGCCCAGGGAACATGATGCCCTGGCTGGCCACATGCCTAGGCCTGGTGCTACCAGTGCTGTCCATGCCAGCTGAACTACAGGGGCCCATGTGGCCCTGTGGAAACTCTGAGACCTGAGTTGCCACCTGAAATGGGCGCAGGTGCTGAGGGACAAGCAGGATGAGCCCACGGTGGGGAGAGGGCAGCACGCACAGCCAGCACTTCACCATGGTGCCTATCTGCAGCCAGGCCACTCACATGTGCCAGGCACCCACTACACCAGCAGAGCACTGGCAGGGAGGAAGCGGGCAGCATAGCAGGACGTTTGGACTTTGCCCTGCAGAAGAGGAGAGGCTGTAGGTGCTGCTAGTGCATTAAGAGGTGTGGGTCACAGTGCAAGGGGCCAGGCAGCAGGGCTACTAGAAGCTGCTGTGTGGGTCTGGGGTGCCAGCCTACCCCCAGGCAGGGGTGCAAGGCCTGTCATGTGCAGGAGCAAGGAGTGGGAGAAGTTATGGGGTACACAACACAGCAGCCTAGGCTCTGGTGGCTGCTGGGTCCCTGGGGGTGGCGTCGTGTCCCCAGCACACTGGGCTGTATGACACAGGTGCTTCTGGAAGCCAGATGGCTCCCTGGTGTTAGGTCAAGAGCACCTAGGTGGTGCCTAGGCCTTCAGAGGAGCCCACACCATGCCAGCAGCCTGTCAGGACTCACCGCTGTCCTTGGGCCTGGGTGTGCCTTGGGCAAAACCTGCTTGCCCTGTGTGTGCACACGTATGTATGTGCAGCCTGAGCTGGGACACAGAAGGAAAGGTGGGACGTTTCAAGGGGACTGAGCAGAAAAGTAAATCCTTTTAAGAAGCCCCCTGCAGCAGGGATGCTGGGCTTGATCTCTGCAGTTCCGAGAGTGCATCTTGCCAGTTGTCCTCCTCCTGCAGCTCAGCCAAGCCAGGCGGCACTGGACATGTTCCCGAGTATCATGTGTCCCTGTCCCTCTGAGCCTGCAGAGGCAGGGACCTGGGGTGCGAGGGGGCCTCTCCCAGCAGAAGCCCCCCCCTGATATTTCTGTGTTGAGGAAGAGTTTTATTTGTATTCTAAAGACACTTTGTAGCTATTACAAAAGTCTGGAGAAGTATGAAGAACACACCAACCTTACGGGAGTCCCTCACCAGCCCCAAGGCCTCTAACTCCCCGGTGGACCAGCCCCTCGAAATCTCTCTTGCACAAATCCCCGGAAATAACAGAATCCTCTCGTGGATAAGCAGGGCTCCAGCTTACCTTTTCCTTTTTAATTCTCTGTGGCAAATCATGGAGGTCCAGCCCCAACCTCCAGAGGGCTGCATGGTGGGTCGCCTGTGAGAGGGCCCTAGGCCCAGGCTTGGAGTGAAGGGCGGGGTTTCTGCTCACATCCCATTGGCTGAGCTCAGTGCGTGCCAAGTCCACTGCAAGGCAGGCTGGGAGATAGAGTTGCCTGGGTGCCCAGGCAAAGAGTGTGGATGTGACAGGCAGCTCTGCAGGACCTATACTACAGCATTAAGCGGTCAGAACACATCATCCACATGCAGTGGCACAGTGCCCAGCTAAGTCCTTTGCTCATCATGGGGATAGGCACCAGGCCCTGAGCGGGGCCCCAGGGTGTCTGTGAGTAGATCCTGGCATGAGCTGTGCCCTCTCAGACCCACAGGATGTGGGCATTCACCAGCAAATTATCCAGATAAGCCTTAGGATCATTCACCAGCGTTAGGGCCCCAAGGAGAGGAACGTGGGCCTGTGAGTGTGTGCTTAAACTGAGTGAATGTCAACCCAGTGCAGTCAGTGTGTGTGTGTGCATGTGCGTGTGCATGTGTGTACACACGTGTGTTGTGAGGATGGGAAGGGATGGCAGATAGGAAGGGAATTTTAGGAAAAGCAGACTATGTGTGCACAGGCTCTGGGGCACAAGGGCCAGGGCTATCTGAGAGACCCAAGGAGGTAAAGGGGAGGACGGATGGCCTTGGCCCTGAGGGGTTCTGGCTGTGCCAGGCGGGTTGGGTTTTAGCCTGAGAACAGTGTTGGGGAGTGTGGCTGGTTAGGTCTGTAATTTAAAATAGCCCCATGGCAGCATGGGGAAGCTTAGACCCATTGTAAGGGTGCAGGGAGACAGTGCAGGGCAGTTTGGGTCCTCAGAGCAAGAGGTAATGACTTCGTGGGCATGGGGGGGCACAGCTGAGGGCAGGTGGGTAGATTCAGGTGATGCCTGGGAAGTTGAGCCAGCAAAATTGGAGATGGAGACATGCTGGGGCAGGGAGGACCCTGGAAGCTGGAGGAATGCAGGTGTGAAAGTCACCCCATGTGGCAGAGGGTACCTGGACTGATGGTGCTGACTCCCTGGCCTTTGTGCTGTGGCTGCAGGCACTAGGGTGCTCAGTCTGGTGGCAGGGAAAGTGCTGTGCTGGTGCCCAGTTACATCAGTCACCTATGCACAAGGCACGGTGACCCTGCTCTGGAAGAGGATCGGCTGAGCCATGTGGCACCAGTGAGCAGGGAAGCATCTGGACTCTGGGGGGTCCCCAGGGAGTCTTGAGATGGCTCCTCTGTGCCGGAGGACTGGATCCCAGTCCCTGGCCCTGGGACACCATGGCCCTGCCTTGTCCATCACAGCCCCTTTGTGCAAGAAACAGTTATCCGGGGACCTGGTAGACCAGGAGCCCTAGCCTGAGGGGCAGGAGCTCCCATGACCCCAGACAGAGCCAGGGTCTTCTAGTCTGTGGCTACTCCCTGCACCTCTCCCCGTGCTCATCAGAGAACACTGTCCTTTGTGTCTGTGTTGGTCTCCTGCCATCCAAATGTGACATCCTGAGGGCAGAGTGAGTGTCTGATCCCGGGGCCTGGTATGAGTCTGGAATGCCTGGCTGCGTGACTGTGGGCAGGATGCTTGGCCACCAAGATACCCTGGAACCAAGCCAGGCTCCACATCTGTCAAGTAACATCCCTGTACCTGCTCTGTGGGGAGGCCGGAGCACTCATTCAGTTGCTCAGAGATACTCACTGAGCACCTGCCTGAGCACCAGACAGGAAGTGTGCATACACAATTGAGTCATTGCTTCCCTGTCACTCTGTCTTGGTCACTGTCTCATCACTGGAACACAGTCACACAACTTAAAGGGGGAGAGTTTGATGTTGGCTCACAATTTCAGCCCATGGCTGGCTGGTGTCAAGGCAGGATGGCATGGTGGGAGGGGCTGAGTGGAAGGGAGCTGCTTACCTCATGGAGACCAGGAAGGGGAGAGAGAGGGGAGGAGCCAGGGAGGGAGGCAGGCCCAGGTTAAAGCCCCAATGACAGCCTCGCCCAACCACAAGCCACTTCCTAAGCATGTCAGCTATAGAACACCTATCATCTAGTCACCTCCCCAAATCCCTGGCTCTGAACACATGAGGCTTTATAGGACATCTAGATCTACCCTGTGACATTCTGTCCCAGCCCAGAAAGAGTCATATACATTGCTCTGTGCAAAATACAGTTAATCCGTCTCTAAGAGTCGCTGAAGTTTGAACATTTCCAGCAACGTCTCCTCTCAGACTCAAGGTAAACTCTTCACTGTGAGCCCCTATAAAAATCTAAAAGTTAAGCACTGGAAGTATACAAAGGTACCAGTAAACATTCTATTTGTAGAGGAGAAATTGGGAACTAGAAAAGAATGGGAACAAGATAAGACTAAAACCCATTAGGGCAAATTTTAAATCTCATAGCTCCATACCCATCACCTGGGGCCAGCTGAGGCACAGTGTGAGCCCCAAAGGGCTTGGGCAGCCCCACCCCTGTGAGACTGCTAGTTGCAGCCCTTTGTGGCTTCTCATTTGGGGTGGCTTTGCTTGCTGCCTGCAGCTTTCTTCAGCAGATGTTTCACATTCTCAGCTTCTCTAATTTCCTGGGTTCTCCACGCCACTGTTGGCTTCACTCACAGTTTATCCACTGCCCTCTCAGGAATACACTGCCTGGCCTCCCAGGCCTTCTTCTGAAATCTGCGTGGAAGCCTTCCTGATCCCACAGCAACAGCATTTTGTATGCCTGTAAAACCAGCACCATGTGGATGATGCAGGATCTACCACTAGCTCAAGCAGTAGCCAGGACATATTGGACCATGTGGCAGAGACCTCTGAATGCCTGGATGGTTGGACACTGTGAAGTAAATCTAGAGGAACCAATTCCCTGGGTCCAGAGGGACATTTTCTGGTTCTCCTCTCAAAGCAAAGTATTTTAAAAGAGTACCTTTACCCTTGTATACCCTTGAGCCAGTGAAAGGTGAGAGTCTTACTGATTCCTGAGATAGGCATCTTTTCTATTGTCCTAATGAAAAGTAATTGGCTTCTTTTTAATGCTAATTTTTTCATCAGTCTCCAAGGCTTCAATTTTTAGGCACTTTTTTCTGATGAAACTGTATGCTTTTTACATCTTTTTGTTTTAATATTTCCTCCTGATATTTACTAAATATCTGGCTAAAAGCTGCCAGCAGTACCGATGCCATAGTCTAAATATCCTACTGCCTTGAAATTACCTTTGCCAGATTAATTATTCCACTGTCCTAAATGTCAGTCTTCTTCAGAGTCTCAGGACATAGGTAAAATGTAGACAAATTTTCTGCCAATTGCACCACACAAGGCCTCTTGCACAACTGCCAATGAAGTCCTTTTTTAACTGAAACCTTAGGCTGGCCTTTTTTGCCTGCATTTCTATCAGCTCTCTGATCTTCCAAGTTCTCACCAGAATCACCCATCAAGCTCAGCTTACAGTATTCTAGGGCTTTTCTAGCCCGCATCTCTAAACTTTTCCAAATCCCTTCCATAAACCAGATGCAAAGGCTTTGAGTCATGTAGTTAGGTATAGTCTCAGCAGTACCCCCTCATGGTACCAAAATCTTAGTCATCTTCTCATCACTGAGACAAAATACTCAACACTCACAACTTGAAGGAGGGTTGTTTATTTTAGCTTATATTTTCATTCCAAGGCAGGAAGGGCCTGGGCAGCAGAAAGCTGCACATGCCATGGACGCAGGAAGCACAGAGCAAGGAGAGAAGTTGGGGGAGTGGTACCCTTCCAACTCAGCCACAGCAACCCATTTCTAATATCCAGCCAGCTATAGTACTCTACAATCCAACTGCCTTCCAAAAACCCCACTCTGAACACATGAGACCCTGCAGACCCAAATCATAACCCACCCCTGTTTGCCAAATGGTAGATAACCATGGAGATGATGCTGCATTAGAAAAGGGGACAGGAGCTGTGGAAATGGTTCCAAAACAACTGTCACCAGCTCCTGGCCATGTGTGTGTGGAGGTAGAGTTACAACAGCGCTCAGCCACAGGACAGGAAGTTGCTTCCTGTGCCAGGTGCCCCAAGAGCCAGATCAGTAGGAGAAGACACATGCATGCATGTTTGCACATGTGTGTACACAGATGCATATGTAGAACATGCATAAATACCTACAGAAACATGCAATATGTACATATAAAAAGACGTAACTACATGCGTGCATGCATATATACATGCATGTATGGGCACAGGCATGTATACACACGTATATAATGGATAGCTACATAGATACACATGTGTACACATGAATATGTGCATAGTAGAAACATACATAGATATATATGCATATATAGACCCATACATATATATCCATAGCCGTGTACTTGCGTGCATGCTTATATATACACATGCGAATACACATATGTGTGTAGACACATACATGGACATACACATGACTGAGGGTGTGCCACAGGAATTGGCACACAAAACTCCTGGGCTGGGAACTCTGAGACTTGGAGACTGTGGGGCAGAACCTTCTAATAGGCTCTGCCTTAAAAGCTCCAAGTTTTTAAGAGCCCCCGGCTTTTGCTCTTAAATCCTTCAACAAATCAGATGCGCCCCACTGCAGGATGGAGGATAATCTGCTTTCCTGAAGGCAGCTGACTGGGTGTGATCCATACCTACAAAACCTTCACAGTACATCTAGACTAGTGTTGGGCTGATCACCAGGCATGGTTAGGGCCTTGCCGAGCAGAACGTACAGTATGGCCACCACAGAAAACCAGGCATGTGGGTGGTGGGACCTGAAGGCCTTGGTCCCTCTGAGTCCTCCAGGATGTGATGGCTGAGTGTCCACAGCTGGGCTGAGAAGAGGAGGCCCCTGCAGCAGTCCTGTGGCCTCTGGCTGTCCTCCTTGGCCCTGAGGCTGAACACACTCCTGAATTTGCTGGAGCTGCCAGAGGCCAAGCAGGGGAGCCTGGAAAGCCGTCCTGCCGCTGCAGGCTGAGAACAGGGCACCCATGGGTTAAGTGTCTGAGAGGCTCCCTGTGAGCGCTGGAGAGAAGCCCAGCAACCCTAGGTGGCTGGAGAAAGCATGGGAGGCCTGGAAAGCCTGGAAGAGCAGGGAGAGCCCTGTGCAGCTGCAGTGAACAGAGCAGGAAGGGGCTGGGAGCCCCGACGCATGGTGCAGAAAGCTAGCGCACAGTGAGCCAGTGGGCATGTGCACCGTGCTGCCCTCCTGAGCCAGGAGCCAGCTCAAAAGGGAAATAGTGTGGGGAACATGGCTTGGCCCTGGGACTGGTTGCTCAATGCAATCCAAGGGGACCTCACCAGGAGGTGATATCCTGACTTGTGATGAGAAGGTGTTGCTGGTGCAGGCCTGGCACATTCTTGAGCCTATAGATACCTGTTGTTGAGCAAAGGAGCCACTGCAGGGGCAGGCAAGCATGGCACAGCAGCTCTGAGTCTCAGTCCCCTCTGCCCTACAAGGCTGGGGAGAGGTCACAGAGGTGGTGGCAGGGTGGGTGCCTCACAGACAACAGTGGCTCTTGTCACTACAGATGTGATGTTGCTGAGGTTTCTGCAGGGGACCCGGTCAGCCCAGAGCTGGTGCAGGGGCGGCTGAGCTGAGTGGGCTGGGGCAGGAAGATGGTGACATGTCCATGCTGGGTGGGGCTTGTGGGTGCCCTGGAGGAGACCCAGGCCTGGAGCTGGGGCTGGGTCAGGGGACTGTGCCTGCTGGAGTAGAGGCCACTTCAGGTCCCTGTGGCCTTCACTGCACTCCAGGATGGCTGACAGCTTTTTAATTTTTTTCCCAAAATCAGATTGAATCCAGTGCCTTCACCCCGAGTCACTCCTTGAGTTGGCTTTTTTCCAGCAGCAGCTTTTGGACTCAGTATCAGGGTTTCTTGACTGCTCTCCTCTCAGTCACTCCAACGACTGGCACTAAAGCATGTGCCACATAATTCAGTGATTTTGTGAAATACACAAAGGGCAGTGATCCATGCTGGAGCTTTTCGGAGATCACCAAGTGTCTCCCTATCCATCCCTCTCTTGATCAGGATGACTACCTTTAATGTTAGTAGCTTTGCTTTAGATTTGAGGAAATTGCGTTTTTTTTTTTTTCTTTTTGGCAAGAATCATTTTTTTAACTGTAGAAAAGCTGGACGTGGTGGTGCACACCTGTAATCTCAGCACTTGGGAGGCTGAGGCAGGAGGATTGCTGTGAATCTGAGGCCAGCCTGGGCTACAAATAAGTTCAAGGCCAGCCTGAACTGCATAGTAAAACCCTTTTACAATAAGACAGAAAAAATGTAATTACAACCAAATTCACCATTTTAACCATTTTAATGCAATTCAGTGGCATTTCATACATTTGTAATGTTACACAACTGTCACCGCTGTCTCATTCCAGAACATTCTCATCACCCCGAAAGGAAACTCCACACCACTAATTAGTAGTCACTCCCGGTTCCTCTCTCCCACCTCTGGCAACCACAGTCTGTTTTCTGTCTCTTGGACCTGCCAATCTGGGATGCTTCATACAAATGGAATCTTATAGGTTGGGTCTTCCGGCTCTGGCTCCTCCACTTAGCATGGCGTTGGCCAGGCTTCTCCATGTGGCACTGAGTGCCAGGCTTTCCTTGATGCCAGGGTGAGACACCATGCAGCATGAGGATGCGTGCACCCTCCTGCCCCAGCCTGGCCCAGCTTCGCGTGGGTCTTCCTGGGTGGAGCCATGTGAGTGGAAAGCCCCGGGCTCCCCAGGACTAGCTCTCGGAGCGGATGCCCTCGCCCACGTGAGCAGTTCCTGCAGCAGGCCTGGTGAGGGTGATAGCTGCGAAAGCAGACAGGGCTGGGGCGGCAGGGCAGCCTTGTGGAGCCTGCTCTGACCAGCTGAGGTCACAGTGAAGGTGGCCATGCCGGTGACAGGCCCTGAACAATGCTGATTCTAGGTCTAAGGTGGCACAAGGATAGCTGCTGTACGGAGGCCGAGACGGTACACAGCTCACTACACAGCACTCCAAAGGCTCCAGCACCTGGGCACTTGACCGGCAAACTGTGCTGCCACCCAAGGTGCTGCAGCCCAGGAGCTGGGCTCAGACCTGGAGCAGTTGCTCTCAGTCATATACTAGAGGTTCTCTTGCTCCCTGGCCTCAGGTCAGCTTCCTCGGCTGGAAACGGGGAGGAATGAGGAGGAGACCGCCTATCTTCTGCTCGCTAGCAGCAGCCATGACAATGCAATGGAATGGTAAAGAAACAGGAAAAGCTGGGCTTTCCCAGCAGGTAGATGCCCTGTCTGGGTTTCTGTCCATAGGGGAAGGGGCGCCTTAGGGTCAGAAGTCCAGGGTGCTGGCTGCAGCTGTGCGTGGTCTTTGCATGTCCCCAGTAGAATCTCCATTGTCTGGGTGTGGCACGGAGGGAATCCGGGGAGCCATCAGAGTCCCCAGTGTGCTTCAGAAGCCACCTCATCCCCAGCTCTGCCTCTGAATAGAGGACCTCGGAGGCTGGCCTGGCACGAGCTTGGCTGCAGAGCTGCTAACCGCACCTGTTTTCCCTCCTTTGAAGAGACACTTGTCACCTGAGGAGTTCCAGGAAGTGTTTGGGATGAGCATCGAGGAGTTTGACCGCCTGGCACTGTGGAAGAGGAACGAGCTGAAGAAGAAAGCCCTGCTGTTCTGACAGCCACCAGCCTCTCCCCACGGGCCCCGAGGGACAGAAGAGAACCATGCCAAGCCCCCATCACACCTCACTCTGGCTTCTCTGTGTCATGGGTGGGGGGCTGGGGCGCCTGAGCAGCCAGGCAAGGAGGCAGGAGGCCCCAGCAGCACCCCTCTCTGTGCCAGTGATAATCCTGCCTGTAGTTTAGGGCCTGCCACAAGCTTGACCGCCTTTCCCCTGCTGCGGCCGGCATCAGGAGCTGCTGTGGCCTGGCTGTCACGGAAGGCAGCTGCAGCCACCTTGGCAGCATCCTTGGAGTGTCCGGCCCCTGCACCAGGCCCTCGGGGCCAGGTGGCTGGGATGTGGTGTCAGTGGCTGACACCCTTGGGGTGGCCACCTCAGAGCAAGGCAGGCACAGCTAGTCTCGCAGACTTAGGCCAGGGTAGGAGGGTGACGCTGATCTTCCCAGGCTGTGCCAAGTACGAAGTGCGGGGTTTCTGCAGCTGTCAGCAACAGGTCTTTGTGGGGTCAGGCTGAGAGGGCACCTGCGCCAGTGCTCCCCCAGTCACTGCGTCCTCCTTCCAAATCACCCCCTAGATGCCTCCGTGATATCTTTCAAGTTACACAGAAGTTTTTATTTTATTAAAAAGTATAGCTTCCTTCCACAGAAGAAGACGTATATGCAGAGTTTAGTTTCTCGGCCCTGTGAGGGGCACCTCCAGCCTTACCCCGCCCGCAGGTCTCTGTGGCTCCGGTTCTCCGTGTTCTGGGGGACACGGCACCTTGTTTGCCTCCTCATGTCTCTCCTCCTCTGTGTGTCACGCGGACGCCCTGAAGACACACCCCTCCAGTGCTGTGTGTAAATGCGCGGGAACAGTACCCTGTCTTCCCTGCCGTTGTTCTTCTGAGTCTCAGAAAGGAAACCTCCCATTGGCCAAAGCCCTGGAATAAAGGTGTCCACACCCCAGCCTGGTCCACGTGACATCACCGTCGGCCAGTATGCACCCGGGATCCTCACGCGCATCCCTGACATGCACATCAAATGTTCTTGGGGCAGGAGGGTGGGGACACTGCATCTTCCAATGTGCAAGGTGCCACCAGGGCTCCCAGGGCTGGTGCTCATGTCTGTGCTTAGGTCCGTCCCCTGTGTGGCCATCACAGGACCACAGGGCGGCCGAGGCCAGTTTCCCCTCCTGGTGGGTTCCAGCTGTCCCTCCTGGGAGTGATCCTTACTCAGCGTCCTCATGGCTGGGTCCCGCCTGCCACCCGGTTTCATGCCAGCCCACTGTGGAGGGGGATTTTTAGCACCTAAAATGCTTCCTGCCGCTCAGCTGTTCCAGCCTGTGCAACTGGAAACCCCCTTTCTTGTTTGCCTGACATCTGTCTGATCCCAGGGCCGCCTGGGCAAATAAAAGATGATGAGCTATACCTTGCGAAAGGCAGAGACAGGAGGGTGTGGCCTCTGAAGGCTTGGGTGGATCACGAGGGAGGGCCCCCATGCCTGCTGCAGAAACACGATGTCCCATTCCTGCCTCCACCCCAGGCAGCCACAGGGCCTCCAAGCCTTGTTCCTGTCTAGCGCCATCCTCAGCCTGCCCAGGCTACCCATCTGGTGGCTGGCATCTGCTGCCCCAGGGCAGGTTGGGGAGACAAAGCCCAATTGATACCACACGACTGACCGCTGCTGGACAGCAAAGGCACCCAGGGCCCCGACGTGTCCAAGGTCAGGGGAGGTTGTCTGGAGAGAGTGCTTCCTGAGGGGAGCCCCTCCTGGAGCAGGCAGGAGGGAAGGCACGCAGGGAACTGGGACTGCAGGGTAGGTTTTGGACGCTCTGGTGGCTGGCTGCGGCTGAGCACAGTGCCAGAACAAGAGAGGACATGAGTGGCCCACACAGCACCAACGCAGACATGGGCAGGAGTGTGGCACCTCCTGCACTCTGGGGAAGGGCTGGGGCCCATAGGAGGCACCTCGCTCCCCACTTCCACCCCTCGGCTCTCTTAGACCCAGGCCTGGGGTTTCGTGTGAACTTCGTTCTGTAGGCTCGCTTGGTTACACCACTGCAGGGCGAGCCGCTCAGCGGCAGCCCCTCTCCTCCCCGGGGGTGGACATGGGACTGAAAGTCTCAGGCTCCAATCCTGCCATCCTGCCTTCTCTGTGGCCAGCCCCTCTCCTCCCCGGGGGTGGACGTGGGACTGAAAGTCTCAGGCTCCAATCCTGCCATCCTGCCTTCTCTGTGGCCAGCCCCCACCCAAAGCCATCCCTCAGCACAGGGAAAGCCCTGGTGGAAGTTCCGAGGACTTCAGGAGTTTTGTGACAGGAGAGGACAAGCCTGAATCTCTACTTCCCAATATCACTCCTACCCGCCCCGGGGCCAGTCCCAGCTCAGTGCCTGCTGGGGCCTGTGTCAAAATGCCTGGGACTGACGGACCCTCTGGATCTCTTTCCTGAGCCTCCCCAGGGTGGCCATGCGTGGCAAGTGACTGGGATCTGCATACAGAACCTCAGTACCCACTGCAGCAGGAGGGGAGCCTGTTGAGTCTCCCTGTTGGGCTCAGAAGTGACGTATGTCCCTTCTGCTCACAGCCCATTGGCCAGAATTGGTCATGTGGCTCCACCCAGGGGCAAAGGAGTCCAGGAAGCAGGGGATCCATGTACTGGAGAAGGGAGAGGACAAGAGCCAGGGGAGAACCTGTGTGTCCTACACTGAGACCACAGCTCCCATTTCCCCACATCGACCCCCCAGTGCCTTTGGGGCTCTTCCTGTGAATCCCTTTGGGGTCATCAGCCACTGAGTCCTCCATGCCGACCTGCCCACAGGCACCACATGGGCCACTGACCCTCCAAGTCTTTGCCATGTGCAACACTCCCTTGGAGGGTTTCACCTGGGACACGGGTCCTGCTCCCTGACCTGCTGTCCCCAGCACAGGTGGCAAGACCAAGCCATGTGCAGGGAGGACTTCAGGTGGCCTTGTGAAGGACTTTGCCCATGGACACCCTCTGGTCTGTTTGGAGTTCATCTGCCTGGGCAGACACCCGCTGGAGGAAGTGATGTGAACCCCAGGAATTGAGAGGCAGGGAGCAAGACTAGGGGCCTGGCCAGGAGCCAGAGCAGCCCAGGCCATGGGGAAGGGGAGGAAGGGAGGGAGGAGGACCCAGGAGGAGAAGAGGGGCAGGAACTAGGGGCGGGAGAGTCTGTGCTTCAAGCAGGGGACACCTGTGTGGGCTGCAGACTGGTGCTTTGCAGAAGCCCACCGTGCCTCCCAAGACCTAGAGCCCCTGGAGAGCTGGTGTGGAGCGAGGAGATGAGCCGGGGACAGCACCAGGGCCCCTGTGCACCCATCCCCAGGACCCGAGCTCAGAGTCTCTGTGACAGCTGAGTGCTTCTTGTGTTTTAGATCAAAATAATCTTCATGTGTATCCTCTCTGTCCTCACCCCTTCCCTGCACCCAGTCCTCCTAGGAGGGTGTCAGTGCAGGCTGCCCATGCGCTGTCCTGCAGACAGGTCTCCAGGCCCCCCAGAGCCTCAGGCTGGGCCCCATGCTGGCCAGCCCCTGGGGAAGGTGGCAGAGGATTCGACACTTCTTCCTTTCTGAGCACTTGGGGTCCTCTGATAGTCCTAGGAGGTAGACCCCTCCCAAGAGCCCACTTTCTAGATGAGGAAACTGAGGCAGAGATGTTGGTCTAATATCTGTTTCTGTCCAGGGTGAACAGGTCCCGAGAACGAGGTACCCGTGGATGAATAAAAAAGTAAGAAGAAAAAGAAATACAAGAGAGACAAAGTTCTGGGATCAGGGGGCTTACAGTTCTCTTGTCTGTAGGCCTGAATCACCTTTTCCTTAACCTTTTATTGAGATAAAACAAAAGAGGCACCTGGGCCACCGGGTGGATATCAACCATTTTAGCAAGAACAATACAACTCCATTACCATAGGCCTGAGACTTGACCAGGTAGCCATCCTGTCACCATTCCTTTTCTACATAACACAGCAAAACATTTAGTGTCAGCGTCAGGGTTTACAAAGCTTTTGTTAGACTTCCTCCAGAACACAATACCCTAGGCTAGGTTATACCTAAGGCCTGTGCCCTGAAAGATTAATTAACTAAAGAATGTCCTTCTCCACACAGAGAGAGCAGCATGATGTCACCCATCCAGGATTACCTAGCTGTGGACATCTTTAGGACCCACACCCCACTCCAGAAAGGCCTATGAGCCTCCTGGGAGAAGCAGGGGCACGCAGGTCACCTCCAAACTGGCTATTCTGCTGGGCCTCTCATCTCACCCACAGAGACGCCCTCGTGTGCCTGGGAGGAGCAGGGGACCTGCAGGGGCACCTGGAAGTGATCCAGATGTGTGGCCACCCAGGGGAAGGCTGGACTGCTGAGCTCCAGCTGGGGACCAGTGGGACACTCACCACTGTGCTGAGTCTGGGGATCCCCCTAGGGAGACTGGACATGGGGCACGAGGCTGCTTCCTGTCACCTTAGCTCCTGAAGACCCCAGAAGCCCATAGCCGCATAGCCAAGCCTTGGGCTGGTGGCTTCTGCCTGGCTCTGCCCCAGAGACACTGAGCTGTGCCTTGCCCTCCGCATTGTTCATGGCTCCCAGTCACCCCCAACCCCCAACCAGAGCTAAGGGATATGTGTTGCACATGTTTGTGCAAATGATTGGTGAACACTGTGTTATCCTGGGACCCAGCCCCCTCCTCCCAGTCACAGAATCTCGGGGTCAGGTCACCTGTGCCAGGTGGGGTCACCCACCCGGTATAGCCCCTCTGCCCCAGCCAGGAGGTAGTGTCCCCAGCAGGAGGAGGACCTGTGATGGAATGGAAGGGTGTGAACACTCTCAGGGCAGCCCACCCACGCCAGGCCCAGCTGCGCTCAGTTTCCTCGGTTGAGAGGCTGCTGCACATGGCATACACAATACTCAGGCCCACAGCAAGGCCTGTGTCTGCCCACTCTGCTGTCCCGAGACACTGGGGTCCCTGCACCCCCAACCTGTGCACTCCTGACTCTTGTACCCTTAGCCTTCCAGCATATAGCTGTCTGGTCCAGATGGCCAAGCCCATGGGAGGACCTTGTGGGCTCCTGCTGAATCCAGACTGCTGCACACCATCTTCTATCTTTCCTGCCTCCCTCTTTGGCCTCTTTGCTTTTGAACTGAGGATTGAGCTAGGCATGCATCCCACCACTGAGCCATCTCCTTAGCCCTTTTCATTTTTTATTTTGGACAGTTGTTCAGGTTGGTCTGGAACTTGCAATCCTCCTGTCTCAGGTTCCCCAGTAGCTGGAACTACAGACCTGAGCCACTAGGCCCAGCCCAGCTCACCCTTCTCTTATAGCCTTGCTTCTTGAGCAGCTTCTCACCTCCCTCCCAGATACTGCCCTTAGCAAAAGCTCTTCCTTCTGCCCACAGTGTCCTACCTGGCAAGCTCCTACTCATCCTTCAACACCCAATGGCTGTCTCTTCCCCCAGCTGTTAAATCCAAATAATCCAGTTCATCAACCAAAATTTACTGGGCTGGCAAAACAAAGATAATCAGAGACCACCCCTGACCTCGAGGGCTGATCACGAACTGTGAAGAGATGACCAAGCCAGGGGCTTAGCAGCCCAGGAAGTGAGCCAGTACAAAGGAGGAGCCAGGAGAGGAGCCCAGAAGGAGGGAGGCAGGGTGCCTATCAGGCTTCCATGCTGCTGAGTTCCCCTGGATAAGGTCCAGGGGCGAGTAGGGGTCAGCCAACAAGGGGTGGGACACAGGAAGGGCCCTCCAGGGTGGGGGAAACAGTGCTGGCCAGGCTGAGGACAGGAAGCTGCAGGGCACATCCAGGAGCCAGGCCAGAGCTGTGGTGTGAGTCAGTCCCTGCTCTGGGCTCCAGGCTTGCCTGTTCCAGGAGGACCCTTCTGCATCAGCCCAGCATGGTCCCCAGACCCTGCCATGGCCCTGCGCTCGCCCCCTTGTGGACCATCTGTGCGCCTGAAGCCTGGCAGCCTGGGGGTGCGTCTCAGGTTGCATCTCCGGCTGCTTCACGTCCCCCTCAGCCCTCCTTCCCACTGCCGCTCCCTGGGACCAAGTCCCCCTGATGCCACTGGACCTAAGGCCTGGCATGGGGTCCACTATGGAAATGCACTTGCATTTCTGCTGCCCTTGCCTGTGTGCATTGGATGATTCCATGTCGTGTGACCAAGCCTGAGGGCTGAGGACCCAGCTGTGATGCTGGACATGCCATGCCCTCAGCTAGGTCCTCAATGCCAAACCTCTTGCACCTGCAACAGGATGGTCCTGATGTGTCCAGGGGGACTGTTCACCCACACCCAGTGCAAGGAGAAGCTTCCACCTCGGTTGAGACTATAGATGGTAGTTCCCAGCCCTCTAACGAAATGCTCCTTTAAAATATGTCTTAGGATGTATAGTTAGACTTCTCCTGCCACCTCAGGCCAGTATCACTCATGTCCTCTCCTCACTTCCTTTGGGGGCCTGGGGGGCAGCTCTGTGCCCTTTGGGGCCCGGCCTGATGTGGCCTTTGTTTTCAGTGAACAGCCTGGGGAAAGGCCTTGGGCACAGGGGTTTGTATGACAGTTTTTGTGGGGTTTTTTGTATAACAGTTTGTGATGCACAGCTTACCCATCACTGCCGGAATGAAGGTGTGAATGAATGAAGGAATGAATGAATGAAGAGCTTAAGTGAAAGAACCTTAGTCACCACAGACCAGAATCAGAGCAATGTGTGTGGACCCGGGGCCTCAGAGACCATCCAGTTGTTTTCCGGGCTCCACAATAGCAGTCCTAAGGCCAGGAAGGAGATACCAAGCCAGGGAGGGACCTCACACCCCCCCATGAGGTGGTGCAGACACTGTGTGGGAAGAGAAATGAAAGAGGTTTTGTGTGAGCCATGCTCTGCTCTAGAAGGACATAGTCAAGGAGGAAGTGTCATTTTTAGGGGCACACACACCTTGTCACTGTTGGGCTGGTGGGCTGCCAAGAGATCCCCATAGGTACTTACCTTGTAACTTCAGAAAAGCTCATTGCAGAGTGCTGCAGGATGGCTCTGCCCGAACTGGCCTGGCCCATTCAGCATCCACAGGGAAGAGAGTGTGACATTCTGAGGGACTGGGTAACAATACTGAGGTGTCACCTCTGCAGCAGCCCCTGCCCCAACTCCAAGGTGCTGCTGACATCCCAGGGCAGACCTCACGCTGGCCTTGTCCTGGTGGACCCAGTGAGAGCTGAGGGCTGGGCGCCGCTCCACAGCCAGGGAAGGGGCAGGAAGCCCCTAAGCCCCTTGCTCCTGGAATGCTCCAGGCCTCCGCCTCACCTCTCCTTGCTACCCACCGTCCCTCTGCTCTCTAACGCTATCTTTCCCCTCCCCGCCCATCCTCGCCCAGCATGATATGGGCCTGTGTGTGCATCTCTGCCCCAGCCAACCCTCTGGACTGGAGAGTCTCGATAGTCAGGCCCAGTGGGAGCCCAGCACCCTTCCTCCTCGCACTGGGCTGCCCCACAGTGGATAGGTTGGAGGTGCCAGGCCTGTGGCAACGAGATTGGCATGGATGCTTTGGCCAAAATTCTGGGAGGGTACAAGGGCCTGGTGAAGCTTGTGCCAGCGATCCTCCAGGACTACACTGTGACTCTGCAAGGTGGGTGAGGGGAGGGGTCAGCCCGGATTGGGCCCTACTTTCTGCCATGGGCAGGCATGGAGCTGTCCACAGTGAGGGTCCTGAGAGGGGCAGCATGTCTAGGGTGGGAGGAACTGTTCTCCCCATAGTGTTGGATCTGATGTGCCCAAGTGCCCCCCAGGGGCAGGCATCCAGGAGCTAGCTGGTGGCTGGGCTGAAGACCTGTGGAGGGGTGGCAGGACATGGCTGGGGCTGCAAGGATGGGCAGGGTCACAAACCTGCGTGAGCTGGCCAGGGAAAAGTGCAGAGGGGGCCGAGCTGAGAGCTGCAAGCGAGACCCAGAGGGGCACTGGCTATGGGGCCCTCAGTCCTCTCAGAGTCTGGGGGAGGAAGAGTAGGGCATGAGGGAGGGAGGAAGGGAGGAGCAGGAGGAGCCCAGGAGGGCGAACTCCAGGAGCAGGCAGGCTGGGATGGAGTCAGACAGGATCCAGCCATGTCTGCTGGCAAGCAGGGTGACCTTAGCAAGGAGGGTGCTGTGGTGGGAACCAGACCAGGGTGACTGAGGACTGACAGCAGGTGCAGATTGGCAGCAGCAGCTCAAGCAGTGGTTAGTGGGGAATGGAGGTCCGTTCTGTGGGGGGGTCCTGGAGGATGCGCTATTCTGTGATGAGACAGAGCTGATAGGAAGGAGGTGGGGGAAGGAGAGAAGGAGGACGAAGCGGCAGCTCTCAAGAGCACACTGCCTGCTGGCTCATCGTAAAGATTGCAACTCAAAACGACCAGCTGATTAAATCAACACATAAGTATGGATGTGGGTTGTGTGCTGGTGTTGGGGATAAATGCTGTTATGGAACAACAGAAATTCCATTTGACTCAGCCATTCCCCTTCTAGGTATTATCTCAAAACAGTTAAAGGTATCATATTACAGTGATCCATGTGCACCCATGTTTACAGAAGCACAACTCATAAAGGCTAAGTCTTGGAAGAGACCTATATGTCCATGAACAGATGAATGGATAAAGAAAATGTATTTACATATCATGGAGTACTACTCTGCCATAAAGAAGGATAAACTTGAGTCACTTGTAGGAAAATGGGTGCATCTTGAGATCATAATGTTAAGTGAACTAAACCACACACAAGCACAAATATTGCATTCTTCTCTTATATGAGAAACCTAAAGTAGCCCATAATTTACTTTTTTTGTGGTGGTACTGGGGATCAAACTCAGGACCTTGTGCTTGCCAGGCAGGAGTTTATTCCACTGAGCTATATCCCCAGCTCAAGTATCCCATAACTTAAAGAGCAAAATAAAAGAGTACAAAACAGAGATATAGATCTTTTGTACATGGGACAGGGACTGAGAGATGGAGGGGGAAGGGAACATGGACGGAAGATGTGCAGGATCCATGCTCCAACTCCCCGCGATGGCTGAACATTATGTCCTAAACATGTGCTGGTAAAAATGAAAAATGGAAGACAGAGAGCAGGTTCAGGGAGCAGAGTGGGAAGAGAGGGGTTGTTTTACCTGGTGTGGTCAGGGATGGTGACAAGGGGTCACCCCTGGGGGAGGGGAGTCTCCCATGGAAAGGAAAGGGAGCTGGTTGGTTGGTGGCACCAATATGCTCAGCTGACAACTGATTTTAACTCTTGACTGTTTCTGATCCAATGACAGCTTCATGGAGCCCATCCTGGCCAAATTCATGGTGGTGTAGAAGAGGCCAATCTGGAGACAGGTTATTTCTGAATGCAGCCTTGAGCACAGTGATACAGGGTGTGGCTGAGGTGGCAGAGGAAGCTGGGATGCCCTCCTGGGGAACTGAGATGGTGTCATGGAGGAGATGACATTCGGACTAGGTCCTGGAGAATGGATAGAAGTCTGTCAGCAGGAAGGGACCGTATATCTTTGAGGTACCTACATATGATGGGCCACCACATACCCAGTCCTATTTAATTCCCAGAAAAATCCAGCCAGGTAGGCATTGCACATATTTCACTGATATGGCTAAGAAGGCCCAGAGAGGTGAAGAGACTTTCCCAAGGTCACATAGGTGCTAGAACTAGGTTTCACAAGATGATTTTAATGCCAAGCTTCCTCTAAAACACCACCCCACCAGGGTTTGCAAAGGCACCAAGCAGCATCCTGTGTGCTCAGGGCCAGGTGACAAGTGGTTTGCTCACATTATACAGATAGCATGAAGAATCTGAAGACAGAGAGTGTAAAGAGTTATGATGGGCAGGCTGTTTCCCCCAGCATCACAGGCGGGTTATTCCATTGTCCCTTGGCTCTCATTATTTCAAATGCAAGATCATCTGTCACTTCTGATGCTCTTGGTGGGAATGGGAATGAGCTGTTTGTTGCTCCAGGTGTTTTTTAGCAGCTGTGGTAGGTGGTCCCTGCTTCCTGGTGTTTGTGTCCTGTGTGGTCCTTTCCTATTGACGTAGGCTGGACCTACTGATATGCTGCCAAGGCCGAGAAGACTGCAGATGTGATGGCACGTCACCCGCCATATTGGAGTCCAGAAGACTGTGCTTCCTCCACCACCTCTCCCAAGCAGTCTGGGGTCCCTGGCTGCCTTGGTGTGAGCGACTCCAGGTGGGACCTCTGCTGTAAGGAACTGAGAAGCCAGTAGCTGATGAGGGATGGCAGCTTGTGAGTAGCCACATGAGCCATTGTGGAAGCATCCATCCTGAGTTCAGCCTTTCCGGGAGACCCAAGCCCAGCCAATGGTGTACTGAAACCTCACAAGAGACCATGAGCCATAGGCATCCAGTTACACCAGGCTGGATTCTGCCCTGCAGAAATGATGACGGCAAATGTGGGTCTCCGGGTTTGGGGTTGTTTGTTATGCAGTCATAGATAACAAATGCAGTAGGCTTAGGGATGCTGGGCCTAGACTTTCCCACGTGGGCTCTGTTGCTATGGGGATATCTGCTCCAGGGTTTAGGAGCGAGGATCTAGGAGACTGCACCAAAACTGTCTGGGAAGATGCTTGTGTCGGCAGACACATCGTTGCTTGTGCTTTTGTCAAGAACCATGTTCCTGGGAAAGTCCAGAAAGCAGCCTGGTTGCTGATGCCACCAACTAGACTTCAGGGTCTCAGACCAGGTCTGGGATTTCCACACAAAGGGTGGGTCCAACTGTCAGCCAACGAACCCAGACATATCGTCCCATAGAATGAGAGTTCTGTTTGTATCAGGAAGGCTGTGGTGGGAAAGGTGGATTTGATTGAAGTCAGAAACTTTCAGTTTCATCAAGGGAAAAGTGTCTGCTAATCCACACTCATGTGGCATCTGCAGTGGTCTGCTAGGTAGCAAGCCTTGTTTACAGAGGGAGGACAGGCTGGCCCATGCATCTGGTCTGGCGCACGCGTTCTCCAAGCATGCCTTCAGGAGTCAGGCTGAGTTTACTAATTTATTAACCCAATGCATATTTCCTGAGTGGCTATGTATTTGCTTCAGTTTGAAATGTTATATATTAATGCTGAATTGATACACAGCATGGCTCAGATAAATAAGGGTTTTGCTTTTCTACCTAAGAGGCAATTTGGGGTTAGGTGCTTGCTGTTTCAGGGCAAGGGTCAGGATCTTTCTCATTCTCACGACTTTTCTTCATGAGAATGGCCACTGTGGCTGCAACAATCACATGTGTTCAAGGTAATGATTCCTGCTGCAGAGAAACAGCACTGGCTGGGTCTCTTCCTTTACTAAGAAAGCAAAAACTTTCCTAGAAACCAGGAGTGTGCTGGAAATTCTTTATACCTGCATTTTGGGGCTGGAGAGGAAGGGGAAAGTCGAAATCTTTTACAAGTGTTGATTTTTTTTTTTGTCTGTTTGAGACAGGGTCTCACTATGCAATTCAGACTGGCCTTGAGCTCACTTTGTAGCCCAGGCTGGCCTCGAATTCACAATAATTCTCCTGCCTCAGCCTCCCAAGTGCTGGAATTATAGGCGTGTGCCACCATACTCAGCTTAAGTGTTGATTTTTGCTGCATATATTTTCCTACAGGCCTAATTTCAAAGGACTAAGACAGTATCGCTCACTGACTTCCAAGTCAGGAAGAGATACTATTAGCACACAGTTAGATAAAATTCCCACCATACAGCTGCAGGGTATATGAAATCCTCCAGGGTATAGAGCATATTAAACTATAGCAAAATAATTAGGGAACGATGGAGTTTGACTGTTTATTATCTTTGTTTAAATATATATTTTTTCAGTTGCAAGGTTATATAAACTAATCTTCCAGCAACGAATGTATTCAATCACCGAATCATAAATTCCGGAAGGATGGCCGGCCCTACTGGGCTTCAGAGTCTGCTCCAAGCTGGCCCTGCCCTGGCTGCGAGAGCCCTGTCAACCACCTCCTACCACAGACAGCTAAGTGAGGCAGAAATAGTCCAGGCCGTCAGGCGCGGGGTGGGGGACCCTTGAGGGAGCCAGTGCAGGGGATGAGAACACATCACAGCTGGGACTGGAGGCGCATCTGTCCAAGGCCAGGCCTCAGGATAAAGATGGAATAACCAGGCCTACAGGCCTCCTCGAGGGATAAGCAATAGACTATAATTAGTATCATCTGGACCAGTAAAATCTGGATAAATATCAGTCACCCAAGTAGGTGACAAGGACCTCTTGATCCATCCCTTCCTAAAAAGATCTTTGTTTTTTCCCTGCACCCTTGCTACGTGACCCACCCCTCTCGTAGATCAACATTACCTAAGCAGCAGCTATACTTGTAATCTTATTGGTTGGCCATAGTTTTGTCCCATGTTTTTGTTCCCACCTTGGGATTTTGCTCTGTAACACTTCCTCTGTGAAGTAGGGTCCTCAGGAGCTCACTTTAAGTCTCCTCCTCTCTATCAGTAAAGTTTCCTACTCTTAACCTCCATTGTTCATTCTTAGAATTCATTCTTCCATTTCAGCGTTTCTGACATCTAGCAGGTTGTGAGTTATTTTATTCCTCCTATATCGATTCCACAGTCACCTCCCTGAGCAAACTCACATGGCCACCCGTGTACATGGAAGACTAGGATGGCAAGAAAGGACTCCTGCAGCACAGCGTGGCCCGGGGCAGGGGCCAGGCAGCTGCGCCAGCCAACAGCAACATGTCCCATCCAGTGATTGCCCAGGAACAAAACTGCTCCCAACCCTTGAGGCATCTGGAGCCCAGCCAAGAGCTGGCGCTTTCCATTTCTGCTTTAAGGGTCAAGAGTGGGCTCTGACACAAATGAGCATGAGTGGCCAGGCAGGGGAGTAGGAGCACGGGATACCCTGACAGTGCAACAGAGAGGGCCTCAGGGCGTTGCTTTCATATTTGTATTGTTTCATAACAAATCACCACAAACACAGAAGCTGGAAAGAGCACACGCCTTTCTTAGCTCAGGGTTTCATGAGTACCAGCTGGTCCTCTGTGTAGAGTCCCTGCAGCGTCACCCCATTTGGTGGCTGCATCCTTGGCTCCTTCAGGTTCTTGGTCTACCAGGCCTGCGTGCCCGAGGGGCCAGCTTTGGTCTGGCCCTGGCTATAGGTGGTCCTCAGTTTCTGGTGTCCCTTTTTGTGCGCTCAGCAGGCGAAGCCTCTCTCGTGCACACAGGCAGAGTTCAGCATGGGGTTCACACCCAATCACCTTTACCACCAATTATTGCTTAGAATCCCAGGATGGGATCTGCCTGCACTCTAGGTCAGGGGTCACCTTAGGGTGTGACTGCCACAGCTGTACATGGTGAGGGGGTGACCTGATGCCTCTCCAGGGAGAGCGACATATAGGCTGAGACCTGGCCAGGGTCACAGTGGAGAGTGTGGCAGATGGCACAGCAGTGCAGAGGCCTGTGGCCTGGGGTGACACCTTTTATAGTTATGGGGTCACTTTGTGGTCCTGATCCCTGAGGACGTCACTAACCACACAAGGGCCCTGGCTGGGAAGGGGTGAGGGCTGCCTGTGGACATGAAGGACCTCACTTGGCAGGTGGGATTAGAGTCCAGCCTGTCCTCAGTGCATATGTGTGTGCAAACGAGTGTGCACAGGTGTGTGCAGGAAGCTGGGGATGGGTGGGCATCAGCCTTCCTGAGTGCCTTGAGGGTGCCAGGCCCAGTGCTGGGCACAGAATTCAGCCAGTGTCGGCCCTCTGGGGTCCCACAGGGTCTCACCCCTCTGGATGTGGGCCATTAGGACAGGAACTTCCTCCAGGGCCAGGACTGCAAGGAGCCAGCCTGAATGCTGGAGGAGGGAGGCAAGGAAGACTCAGATCTCAGATCACAGTGCTTCCCCTGACCAGCAGTGGGCAGAGGGGCTGTCGACCTGGGGGAAGAATGTGGAGGAGCAGGTTGGGGGTCTTGAAGGGAGCACTTTCTTTTGGCCATGACAAGCTTGTGAAGCCTCCTGGGGCCTGGGGAGGCCAGGGCTGGAGACTGGGACCAGATCTCATGGATGGGCGGCCACTTAAGCCTGGAGAGGCTGCAGTTTGGGGTGGGGGACCGGGAGTGATGTCTTCCACAGGGAAGGCCCTTGGCTCAGCACGCCTCCAGCCACATGTGGGTGGGCAAGGGGACACCCCAGAGGTGGAGGAGGTGCAGCGAACCGGGGAGAAGAGATCCTAGAGCGTAGGGTCACCTTCCAGAAGCTTGAATTAGATGAGGGCAGAGGTTTTAAGGCAGGTGGATAGATGGGGGTGGCTGGTGGGGAGCCGCACCAACCAGAACCCTGAAGCCCCTTTATCAGACTTGAAAGTGAGACACGGAAATGGTCCAGGGTGGCGGAGCCCCAAAAGTTTGCTTCCACCCACTTTTAATGAACACCTACATGCTTCAAAATGTTTGCAGAATGACTAAAATGAACGAGGGATTGGGATTAAGTGACTTACGCGGCATGTGTTCGCACTCTTTAGGCCTCAGTTTCCCTGTGTGTAAAGCAGACTTGCCTCGCTCTCAGCCCTACAGATCCGAGCTCGGGGTTTGGGACAAACACGGTGGGCTTTCAGTCTTTAGCTGCCGCGAAGCGGTCTGCAGCCGCGAGGCGTCGCGCTGGACCCCTGCCTCTGCCTGCACGGCCCCGCCCAGCCTCCCTTTGTTCCTCCCGACCCCGCCCCCTCCGCACATCTCCCTCCCCATAGGGCGGAGCGTGTGCGGTGGGCGCGGCACCGAGAGCGCTTGCGCAGTGTTCTCCTACCGCAGCCCCTTGCCGGGCGTCGGTCCGCTCGGAGCCGGGCAGAGCTGGGACTCGCAAAGGCGGTGCCGGCCCCGCCCCGGGCTCCATTGTTGAGGCGGCTGCGCGTGCGGTGCGGTGCGGTGCGGTGCGGTGCGGTACAAGAGGCTGTAATCTACGGCGCCGCGGGCAGGAGGTGAGGATGGGGCGGGGTTCCGGAGTCCGGCGGGGTCCAGGTCGGGCCGGGTCCCTGGCGGCTGGGGTCCAGGAGCTGCGCTGGGGTCCTGGGCCGTGCGGGGTTCAGGGCCCATCCGGGTCCCCGGGCCTGGGGGCGACCTGGGTCGAATTGAAGTGTCGGGCCGGCGGCAGCTGTGCGGGCCCGGGGTCCGGCGTCTCTACCCGGCGGTGCCGTCGCACTGGGCGCGGAAGCCTGGCCGGGTCTGACCCCTGCGCCCCGCGTTGTCTCCCCACCGGCGCTCAGGGGCCCGCTCCCACCCCGACGCTCGGGCGGTCCCCGTCCCCTCCCCCAGTGCGCGATGCTCGAGGTTTGTCGTCGAGGGTGACTGAGTGGACCCGCGCGCCCGCTCCTTCCGTGTCCCCTTCATGGTGTGGTCTGCCGTGTGTGTGTGTGTGTGTGTGTGTGTGTGTGTGTGTGTGTCTGAAGGGAACCGCGTGGACATGCGCGTGGGATCCCCGTCACGCAGAATGGGGGCGCTTCTTTGTACTCCCCATGGTTTCACCAGCTCCCCGGTGTCGTTGCGGGTGACGGCGTGGATCTGCACGCGTGGAGTCCTTGCCACCCCGCAAATGAGCGCCCCACACCCCGCCCGTCCAGATGCCACTGCTGCGGGCTGTCTGGGTTGGGGTAGTCGCCGTGCACCCAGGTGCGCGGGGCGCAGCTGGCCGGCAGAACTGTCATCGGCTCCTTGATTGATTGTCCACTGTGCCAAGTGGCAGAAGCCAAGAGCGGCTAGCAGCCCTCTGTCGCTGGGCTGGGGACCGCAGAGTCCTGCTCCACCCGGGCCTGGGCCGCTGGGAGCCTGCTGCGATTGGAAGCAGCGCGGCTCCTCTGCCCCAAGGCTTCTGGATTTCTTCCGTTAGGTTTGGCAAGAAAGAAAAAATCTGGAAAGCCAGATCAGCTTTAGCTCTCAGGGCCTGAAGAGTTCAGGAAACTCTCGCAAGAATTTGGCGGGCTGGAAAATGTGTTTGAAGCCGAGTCCACACCCAGGGAAGGAGGCCAAAGCTGCTCCAGTTGGAGGTCAAATCTTTGAAGGTAGTGCTGGGGTGAAGCCCTGTAGCGGGGGACTCCATCTAAGCTCAGGGGGAGGCAGCCTCTCTAAGCAGCCCCCCAAACTCTCCTAAATCTTAAACACACCTATTGTGTCGAAGCCAAGATCAGACAGCACGGCCTTTCCCTCTAAGAGCCTGCGGTTGGCGTGAAAAAGCAGGAGCCTCAGGCGGGAGGAGCTCTAACATCTAACCTGAAGTTTCTGAGTAAGGGATGCTGTCTGTCAGGGACACAGCCGAAGCTGCCGAGAGCCCGGCTGGGCTGGCGGCTGTGAGGAGGAGGCGCACACAGGGCACGGCCCCAAGCCGTCTTTGCTGCCTAGCCCTCCCCCATTCAGCTCCTGCTCAGCCTTTCGGAAGCCTTGCCTGACCCAGGTCTTGGCCCCGAAGTTCGTGGTCTTCAGGGACAGCCTGGGTTTGGGCAGTAAGTGGCTCAGTGTCACACAGCTTGAAAAATGCTGTGTGCGCTCAGGGCCGAAGAGAGCAGCGACATGAGAGATCTTTTTCTATGTCATGAGTGCAAATCCTTGACTCTCCAAAGCTCTTTAGGTTAATTTCTTGCCATTGGTTTCTAGAATTTGTTGCATGGTGTGGATTAGAATTTAGAGTCTAATTTTGGCTCTGGAATTAATTGACTTTTGTTTCTGGAAGGCTCCCTGTCTTGATGGTTTCTAAGAACCTCAGCCTTCCACCTTTGATTCTTTCAACCAATATAGCAGAGGAAAGTTCACAGCAGAACAGTTCATTTCTTTCCTTTTAGTTTCCCTTCACTCTCCCTTCTCTCCCCCACCTCTTCCTCCTCATCTCTCTCCCTCCTTCCGTCTCTGTCTCTCTCCCTTCTCAGTATCTTTTTTCCTTTCTTTTGCATTAGTGGAGATTGAGTCCAGGAATATTCTTAACACTGAGCTACATCTCTAGTCCTTTGTGTTTTTTATTTTTTTGACGGGGTCTTACTGAGTTCCCCAGACTGGCCTGAAACTTTTTTTTTTTTGAGATAATGTCATACATAGCTTATTTTATTAATTTTTTTCACTGATCCAATAACTAAATTAAAACACTTCCAAAGAGTAGATGGTTCCAGTTCTGCTTTATCCTGGTACCTGTGATCATGAAGATCATCCAGGTATGCAGAAAGAAAAGTGCTTCCTGACAGTTTCCTGTGCGTTTCCTTTAAATTCCACTGCCAGTAGTATATAGCTTCAGCCCAGTTTTCAAGCCCTAATTCTGTTCTTGAGTTGCTTTTGCTTGCTACAGTCTCATGGTTCTCACAAAGCTTTAGTGGCTTCTGAGGTCCTCCACTAGTAAGATTCAATGGTGAAAAGAAGGACAATGCACTGAGCAAGAGAAACAGTCTGTAGTCAATGGCCTGCTCTGATCTCACACTTCATATTTTAATATAAAATAATCATCCGGCATCCTATACCTGTCCACTAGTTGGACACTGTTACTGATGAGCTCTAGACAACAGGAATACCTCTCTCCCAATATCTATAAACAGGAAATTAATTCCACACACTATTTGCTTGCTTTCTCCAGCATAGATCTTTGGAACACATTTCCCTACCATATGGCCTCAAACTTTTGATCCTCCTGCCTCAGCCTTCTCGGCTGATGTTATAGTTCTGTGTGACCACATCAAGATCATTTTGGTTTCTTTTTCAAAAGATAGTATATGGATTATACAGCCTGACAGTGTTACGGACAGACATCTGCGATAGACCTAAAGTAACATGTTGGGTGTTGTCTTTTGTATTCTTCATGTTATTCACTTTGTTTTACTTGCAACATTTTCACTATATCAAATTGATGTGTTCTCTTGTCAAGTATACACATTTTTCCAGGACCATTTGTCAATCTGTTTTTTTTGGGGGGGTCAGTCTTTTAAGTATCACATGAAGTCTTCCAACTGTAGCCTCCTCTACATCCCATTCTGTAACAGATTTTATGTTGGAGAATCTGAAATAAATGGAATTTTGAGAGCACCTTGAGTAGATGTGCTTGGCTCTGTACAATGCTCTCAAAAAGCAAATTTTAAATGACTTACCAAAGCGGTATCATATGTTACATGACCTCTGGGGGAGTCTGGTTCTAAGACCTATAGTACCCAGCCTTTAAAATATTAAATCCGTCAGCTGATCTTTTGGTGCGGTGGGACTTCGGTTTGCGTGAGTTTGTCCGAGCCACGTGTCTACAAGGCTTCACAGTCTCCCGTGCTGTTCACTGTGTTCTGGGCGATTGCAGGGCTACGAGTAGATGACAGCCGGAGCGGGTTGAGAGGTGACGCTAGTCGCCTACAATTCTTCCTTCCTAGGGTATTTTGCCTTTTTGGTTTCTGTTCTTTTCTTTAAAATGCTCTTCGTTATATGCCTCTTTCTTGTCATTTCTCTTGATAGGGAATCAATATTATTAAATAAGAAGGATCTTCAACACTTGACTGGATTTTCTTTATCGTGTTCTTAGATTTTAATGTTTTAATTGAACCTTAATTAGTTAATGCTGGTTCTTCCCTGAGAGTCCTTTTCGCCCATGGCAGGCTTGGTTTGTTTTTGAGGCGGAGTCTCCAGGCTGGCCTGGAACTCGCTGACCTGGAACTTGAGGCGATCTTCCTGCCTCAGGCTCCTGAGTGCTGGGATTACAGGCATGTGTCACCATGCCTGGCTTTTCACATTTCTATAAATCATCTTGTTTCTTTATTTTTGTTTAAACTGCAAGCTCAGAGTTAAGTTTTGACTATAAGTCTGAGTCTTTGATATTACACCGACCTTCCCCACCTCACCTACCAAATTCATTTCCATTTTAAAGTTGCATAGACAGCTGTTAATCTGGGGGCACACCTCGTAAATGTTTTTGGTTGTTGCCAGGTTGTAAATATAAATTGCATATTAAGGACAACTTGCCTTGTTCATCGGGGTAGGGAATTGAAGTAGAGATGTGACCCTATTAAATAAGACCTCATTAAGCCAAGTTTCCTGAGCTCCAGTGCTGTCTGTTGTAATACCTGTTCTACCTAATTCAAGTGTTTCTTTCAAAGAGCAAATGAAATTAGAAAAGCAATGGACTTTCTTAACTTGTAAAATATGTGTTGCCAAAGATTTTAAAAATGCTTCATGAAGAATTTAATGCCTTTAAGCTGGGTGTGGTGGTGCATGTCTGAAGTTCCAGCGCAGTGAGAGGCTGAGGCAGGAGGACAGCAAGTTTGAGTGCAGACTGGGCAGTTTAGGGACACCCTATTTCAAAATTTAAAATAAAAATTTTCAAAGGTTGGGAATGTAAGCCAATGTGAAGGTGCTGGGCACAATCCCTAGCGCGCTCACACACACAGATACAGGTTGATTTTTCTTTAAAATGCCAAATGTTTGATATACTCAAGACCCTTAGAATGTTAGGCAGTTTCATTTAAGGTTGTTTTCTGTCTTTAATTGGCCGATGTTTTATACGCATCTTGGGGAATCATCAGGTTCATGTCCCATTACCATTCCTTTATAAGCCAATCGAGTGGGTAGGCTTGGCCCTTTCCCAGTTGCTTCAGAACTTTGCTTTAAGGAAGGCCAGTCTCTTGACATCTTGGTTCCAAGCGACCTGTCTTGAGTTTGCGGAAGGCCAAGGGCAGCCAGGAGTCAAGGTCAGGAAAGCAAGCACCTGTTGACGTGTGAAGCACCCAGAAGAATTTACACCTTCTGCACAGATGTTAAGTTATGGGATTCCACCCAGCATCAACAAACACAGCACAGATTTCTGCGATGTGCCAGAGCTCAGTGCTGTGACACAAGGTTTCAAATGGGAAGAGGTGGGGCTTGGTGTAGAGGAAGAAGTAGACCTGGTCAGATCTCTGCAGCAGAGCCGGTGCTGGGAGAGGATCCTGTGGGCCAGGCTCTGGGTTGGTGCACGTTAGTCTCGTGTGTGATGCTTCAGTAAGACAGGCGGTAACAGTAGGTTTATGTGTTAAAGGAAAGGCAGAGAATTACCGGAAACCTAAATCTGCAGATGTTCTGAGTAATTCATAATTCCCCAAATCTGCATTTGCCAGAACAAGTCCAGAATCTGTTGTTTGGGGTGGAATCTGGCCAGCCCTGCCGTTTGACTCAAGGAAGTCAATAGACTTTTGCTGGAAGCAGCCCACACTGTGCCACTGCATTGGGCACTGGTGCTGACAGCACTGTATTAGTCCCCTCCCTCTGCTGTAAAGAACAGATTTAATGTCTTTGAACCACACGCATACCCTTTCATGGTTCTGTGTGGGTCTGACCTGGGTCTCCCTGGGCAAAAGTCCAGGTGTCAGCAGAGCTGTGTTTCCTCCCTATGGAGGTTCCAGGCTAGCATTGCTGCTAGGCTCATGAAGATCGTCAGCTAAATGCAAGTCCTTTCACAGGACGAGGTCTCCATGCCCTTGTATGCTGCCAGCTGGGGACACTAGTAGCTACTAGTGGCCTCTCTGGCTGCTGCATGTGGCCATCTGTTCAGCACCGGAAGGGGCTGTGGCACCTTGCTCAAGCTGTCTGACTTCTGTGTAAATTGCTATTCTACTCACAGAAAGTAGAGTTGGATCCGGCATACCCAGATAATCTGGATAATCTCCCGATCTAGTCTGGAGCAGAGTCCCTTTTGCATGTTATTTCACATAATTATGAACGCCAGCAATTAGGGCATGGATGTCTACGCAGGCCAGTCATTCTGCCCACCGCAATTATCCGATCCTCTTATTACATCCTATGAGGTTGTTATTGTTACCTTTGGTTAACAGAGATGTTAACTAAGGCACCAAACTTTTAAGCAAATTGGCAAGAACATTGAGATCTGTTTTAAATGACAGACTTCTTCTGACTCAAGTTGAACTGTTGGTCAGTTTTACAGCAGTGGCGGTAGATCAGTCAGAAACAGCTCAATTTTGTGTTTTGCAGCATTTAAGTGGCCTGCTCTGATTATAGAAGTTATGCCAAGAAGTCGTTAGAATAATTCCTGCACTTGGGGAACACCCATGTGTGGAGAGGGCCCTTCGTGGGGTGAGAAGTGCATGATTCTGTGTCCCCTTCTGGGGTGGGGAGAGCTAAGTCAGTGCACAGCAAGCTGGTTTCTGAGCATGTGACTCTTTCAAGGCCAAAGTGAAAACTAAGAAAGTCTGTGCCTTCACTGATGGTAGGAAGGAGGCAGCTGTGGACAAGGAAGCAGCTGCTGGTGACAGTCACTGAGCGCTTTAAGGCCAGGCGTGGCCTTGTGCATCATGCAGGTGTCTTTGGTAGTGTTCATTAATATTTTTGCCTGTATAGTAAATGACAAGCTCTTCTTGGAGGTAAGTTTCCTCTAAGAAACCATAATCTGAGCTGGAGATGTAGCTCCATGGTAGAACATTTGTCTGGCACACATGGGGCTCAGCCCCAGCAAAAAACAACCAACTAAAACAAGGAAACAACAACAACAACAGAAAAAATGAAAATAAAAAAACAACAACTTGAAAACAAAAAACAAAACACCAAACCAGAATCTGCCATCATAACGTTTTTGACTGGGCCTTCAGGAATTTATGAACTCCCAGGCGAAAGTTTTGTGTTTCCTGGGAAAGGAATTATAGCTTTCCAGACATTTTCAAAGCGGTTGGATTCCAAGAAGTTTGAGAATATGCTGCCTAGTATGATATTCTTGTTGGTGAAGTATCAGATTTTGTTTAAACATCAAATAGCAATTTCTAAAGAACGTTATTCAGGCACATAGTTTTAGGGTCAAAAGTTCTTTAAGACTTAGAACAAAAACAGAGCAATTATCTGCCCTGCCCTTCTCCACCCCAACTCTCGTCCCCACAGGCCATCTCTTTAATACTTCAGCTGAGGCGTGTGTGTCTGTGCACGCTCATGTCTGATATGCATCACATTATGGGAGGAGAAAATTTAGGTCATTTACTTTGTCTCCTGCTGCTCCTCTGTGTCTCTGTCCTCCTGGTCTAATTTTCGTGCTGTTGTGATAGGGTAAGGAATACATGTTTGATCTGTGTTCTCGTTCCTGGCCCAGAGCCCTTGAACTCTCTTGATTTTCCGAGTGTCAGGGGTAGTGGGAACAGCTTTCCTTAGGCATTTTGGTCTTATTCCTGGTTCCTGACATAAGAGCTGAGCTGGAGTACTTTGTATAATAGCAAGCTGACCAGGGCTGGTGGGGGTTGGGGTGTGTGTGGCTGTGGACAGTGTTAGGCCAGGGCTGTCTGCCAGGAAGACCAAGGCCCCATGGTGGTGAAGATTTCAGCCCTACCCTCCAGCTTCCTGGGAGGGTGCAGGGGCTAGAGATCGAGTTAGTTACTGGCGGCCAGGCTGCCCACCTAACAAGATGAGCAAAACCCTGAACTGTGGGCCAGAGAGCTTTCCATTCAGAGAGCCTGGGAGGGTGGCACATCCAGCAGGCACCCTGTCCCATGCCACACCTTGCCCTGGGCTCTTCCTGAGTTGGAGGCTTTGTAATAAGCTGGTGCTAGAAAGCCAAGTATTCCCTGAGCTCTGGCTACCCCGCCCAGGACAGCCTGTGTGTCCTTGGACAGCCTGTGGCTCCCGCTGGGCATCCTGTTCCTCCAGGCATGGCAGGTCCCGGTCCCTGTGCCCTCCTCCCATTCATTCACTTGCCCGTTGCGTGCCTCCTTTGTGTATGAGGTGTCAGCAGCACCCCTACCTGGGTGGGGTGAGGTGCTGTGAGGTGCAGTGCAGAGTGTCTGATGGGTTCTGAATTTGCCAAGGTGGCCCAAGAGGTGGAACAGCATTCCCTGGGGCTTCAGCAAGGGAAGGAGGAGGAGGCACCCGGAGGAGGCATGAGATCCCTGTGGGGAGCTGGGTTCCCGAGGCTTTCTCAGCTCTGGAAGACCCCAGGCAGCCAGTCTCACTTGCGTGTCCCTCCTAGATCCCTCGGCATCCTGAGAGAGCATCACCCTGATGTCACCAGCGCCCTGCTAATCCCTCTGTCCCGATGTGATGTTGAGCAGATTGGGGTGGCCTGGGCCATGGGAGAAGAGCATGTGGCTCTGGCCTACATGGACGTCTGTCCAACATGGCACTGGGGGGCCTACATGGAAGTCTGTCCAGTGTGGCACTGGGCAGTGAAGCCACCTGTTCTTTGAGGCTCTAGCTCCATGTTCATTTGGAGGGAATAAAGCTGCTCTGCAGACACTGGAGATGTTTCACCTGCCCAGACCCACACCACCTGTCCCTGAGGACCTGGCTACTCCTCTACTTATTAACCAGGGGCATCTTGGACGTGGAGTGGCTGGCTAGGCCCTTGCCCACTGCAGAAAGGTAAACAGCTAGAATGAGGTAATGGATCTCCAGCTCTTTGGGCAGTGCTGGGCACACGTGTGCAATGAGCACAGTGGGGCTTACAACTCAGGAGGAAACCAGCGAGGGTTTGTCCAGCCTGGTTCTTGGGCAGGAGCTGAGTGGAGGAGTTCAGAGAAGACGGCTGTGCCGAGAAATGAGGCAGGATTTGTTACTATGAAATAAGTGAAATTTGGGCCGTCAATTTCCAACCAGAGTTTCACCTGACCTTAGGTGTTCTAAGGGTTTGGAGCTGGGTTGAGCTGCGTTGGCGGCAGTATGATTTCAGCCACAGCTACAGGCTGCAGATGGCATTGGTGCTGTGTGGGGAGCGGCCCTGTAACTTGAATTGTGGTCTGGCTTGGGCAGAAGGGACAGCGTGGAGACTGTAATTATTACACAAAGCAGGGCCAGCAGGGTCCCTCGCTGACCTCGGGGGAGGTCGGCAGTGAACCTGGGGAAGATGTTTGCCTGTTGTAACCGATGACTGCCCCAAAGAATTCTATCATGATTCCAGCGTTTTAAAGTCAAAAGTCACATTGTTTGGTTGTCCACTGGGCATGTGTTGGTTTACGAATTTCAGGTGTTAGAGAAATATATATTGTAGGGTCAAAAGCTGGTTTTTGCACCCCCCAAAGGCAATGATTGCTAATAGTTTTGTGTGAATTTCAAGCGCTTTGGTGCATCACAAGTACAAAATGTGAGTCCTGGATATATTTAACAATAGCCATGGCTACTTGCTTATTTAATGTGTTCTTTGAACACCCCCTGGTACCAGACCAATCTCAGTGCTTTATCTGGGGAGCTCGTTTTGTTCTTAGAGCAGCCCCTTACTCTGACCACAGAGGAAACTGGGGCACAGAGAGGCTGGAGGCCATGTCCAATATCACACAGCCAGCAGGGGTGCAGGAACCCAGGCAGCCTGGCCTCAGAGCCACTGCACGTGGCCTGACCAAAGCTCACCTCCTGCAGTGTCCCTGCTGTGCCACAGCAAAGATTCCTTTACCCCCTAAGCCTAAAGCAGAGTCTCAGAGTTGCTCCAATCCCTTCAGAGACCCTCAAGGCAGCCTCACGACCTTGGATATCCTGGACTGGAGACCTGGGTAGTGAACGTCAGAATCCTGGGCCTGCTACCCCTTGTTCCCTTTGCCCTGGGTGTGTTGTGAGCCCGCCTCCCCCCCAACTGGCTGGTGCACACAGCTTCCAACCTCTGGTGTTTTTCCACACGTCTGAATAGTGTTCTTATCATGTCCCATATGTATCTGGATGGCCTTTGATAGGGTCTGGTCTCTGGATGGCCTTTGGAGGGATCTTCTGGGGTCCTGCAGCTAACTGTATCATGCATTACAGTTTTAATTCTGATTCCAAAGAGGATTGGAGAGATCTGATAGCCTATCCATGTCCACTAAAAATAGACATACAGGGCAGTGTAGAAAAACCACTTTTTAATTATGGCTCCTATAATGTATTGGAAGCCACCTGTGCTTAAGTTGAAAAACCAAAGCACATCTTGTATCTCAGTGACACTCCCAGGCATGAGTTGCACCTTGTAACAGACGTAAACACAGGAGCAAGGGTCCCTCTGAGACCTGTGTGTTGCTCCCTGGGCAAATTGGGCAGGACAGGAGGTCTCACTGGCTGAGTACTTGGTGTTTGTCAGCTGCTTCACACGTGGAATTGCAGTTAATAGGACCACGCAGGTAAGTGTTTTATTAAAGGTGAAGGTAGAGACTTAGGGAGTGGAGAATGTTGCTGATGGTGACATAATTATAAGTGGGAAAGTGAAGACCTTGGTGAACTCAGGGATCTGGTTTTGAAGCCCTTGATCTTTCCCTAATACTCAGATGCTTCCTGACTGGTCCGGAAGTAACTGATATTTCCAGACTTGGAATCTGCTGCTCCAGGCTATGAAGTTATATGTGTGATTGACCCTGGAAGAGAAGCCCATCAGTCAGACTGACCCTTTGTGGGAATCAAGAGACTGCTCATACTAGAAAAGCAGTGTTTCCTTCCTCAGAGCTGGCACTGTCACACACTTGGCAGAGAGAGGCCCGCAGGGAACCTGATGTGCGTGGTGGGAAGGGGCCGCCCAGGCAAGCCTGACAGAGGCCATCACCCCGGAAGCTGGAGATCCTGGCTAGGAGCCAGCATTGCCTGTGATGGGCTGGGGGTGCTCTAGGTTGGGAGCAGGAGGTCACTGAGTGGTCAGTGACCAAGTCCTGCAGTGGGGTCCACTGCTGCAGAACTGCTTGGTGGTCCCTGCTGGTCCCAGAAACAGCACTGGCTCCCTGCCCATCTGCCCGGCAGGCTGGTGTCCTTGCCTTGGGTCTCGCACTGCCTGGCTCCCAGCAGGTGGCTGTAGGCTGTGGCCGAGCCCCATTTTTATGTATGGTCTGGGCTTTCTCTTGTCAGGAAGAATATTAAGTTACAGGTTTGCATATGTTGGAAATTTCTGGGAGTACATTTCCTGAAAGAAGTTTTTCACATTGGAATTTAGTCAAGGGATGTAAACAGGTGGCTGTTAACTGGGAGGGCTGGAACCAGGAGGGCCTCCAAGGGCCGCCTCAGCACCTTAGCATCTGTTCCCTTGGGCAGCGCTGCTTCTCGGCTTGCGCCCAAACCTGGCGTGCAGCATCTTCTATGCATCCCACTGTTTGTGAGGCTCAGTTTCCACATAATCCTGCAGCTTGTGTTTGTGACCTTTACTGGTCAAATGGTATCTGGAATTTGTAACTAGGAGGGGTGCTTGAGGGCCAGTCCCCCTGATTGATGGGTAGTCGAGGTCCAGTCTCGGCCCAGCTTTCCCAAGGGCTTAGGAGCATGGGGAGGCTGGATGTGCAGCCTGACGTGGCATGTGGTGCGACTGTGCTTGTAGCTCCCTTTGATCCTGGTTATCACAGAAACCTTAGATTGGCCTCTGCATGTCTTCAGAAATAGAAAGTGTGTTCACGGTTCACTTCTAGGGTGCCGTCTGCCCCACACACACACTTGCCATCTGGAGTGCAACAGAAGGACCTTGCCATGGACTGGATCTTGTGACCCCATATGCATGTGATGAAGCACTAGCCCCTATGTGGTGGGAGCTGGGGCCTCAGCGAAGTGGCTGTGACCACAGGAGGCCCCAGGACAGGGACTGTGTGCAGGGTTAGGTCCCTTGAGAAGAGAGACAGTGCACACTCTATCCTTGCGTGTAGAGATGCCGGGGAGCGGGGCAGGGAGAGTGGTCTCCCCGGGACCTGGATTCCTGGCACCTGCTTTCTTGGACATCCGGTGTCTAGACCATGAGAAGCGGTCCTGTTGTTGAAGCTGACATAACTGTGCTTCCAGAGTGCCGATGCTGAGCACCTCGGGGAGTCCTTGGTGAATAAATGAGAGCACCTGGAAATGCAGCCAAGGCTCCGCTCATGCCCCAAGTGCATCTTACCTCTATTATGTCACTTCCTGCTTTCTCTTGTGCCTCTCTGACCTATCCGATTAAATCGTATCTGGTACAGCTCTATGCTCTCAGAGTTCCACATGCTTTCACACTCTTAGTGATTTGTCTCTTGCTCGGGTGGAGTGCAGAGTCCTTGGCATGGCATTCAAGGCTTATGATCTGGGTACAATCTACAAGTGAGTGTTTCAGTGTTTTCAGTTAATACCGTCAACATTACACCCCAGCTGGTAGGTTAAAGCCCTTTTCTGGAGCCTGGTCTAAAAGCTGTGCTTGTGGCTTTTTCTTTTCCAACTGTTCATCTTAGTGTGAGCCCCTCTGCCTGCCTGGAGGCTGCGGCTGCTCCTGCCTCTTTAGCCTGCTGCACCCCAGGGGCTCCCAGAGCCCCTTTTCAGGGCCCCTGTCCAATTTGGAGCCGCTTGTTCAGCCCTGGAACTCTGCTATAGTCTAATGTTTTCCTCTGTAAAAACCTTTCCTCTGTAGAGATTTACACGTTTCCTGCTAAGAGAACGCTAGGTAGCTTCCTGTCCCCTTCAAGCTGCGAACATCTTCTCTGTTTAGCTGGTTATGTTTTCCACAAGATTTCAAGATTATTTTGTGAGGTAGAGCTGCTTCCTTAATAATACTAAATTATCATTCCTTCTTTCATCCATCACAGCAAAAGCATAAAGACTGCCCATGGGGGGGGGGTCACAGGTTCTTTGTCATCCAGAGAAAGGGATCCCAATATGGATGGCCGCAAACCCACTTATAAACATACCTGGGCAAGATCATGCGGTTGGTCACATCTCCACGCAGACGAACTGGATAATACAGTTCCAAAATGATGGGGATTCCCCTGTGCAGAGTCTGCACATGCGTACATGAGGGCCCCAGGTTTATGGCAGAGTGGGTCCTCAGTCCTGAGTGCTCCACATGGGTGACTGAGTCTCCCCTGGGTAAACAGGTCAGGCTTTTTCCCATGGGGAAGAGAAAGTTTACTTGCTGCCAGTGTTGACGTGGACCTTAGGGGTTAGAGCAGGGACTGGCTGGGGTTTGCTGGCTAAGAAGTGGAGGTGCCTGTGGAGAGCCTCTGTGATGTGTGGAGTGACAGGGTGCAGGAGGACCCATGCCTGGGGCGCTCCACCTCTGAGTTACGGTGTTTCTCTAGTGGCACAGGATTTGCACAAAGTGTGTTAGATTTCTGATGTACTGCCCCATGATGTCTGGGTAAGCTTTGCCAGGGGTCTTTGTAGGGAAGGCAGGACATCAGTCCTTGCTACTAGGTGTTTATAGCAGCCAGTGCCTCCTACATGGGTCCCCTCTGTGCTTCGGTTTTGGATAGGTGGTCCACAGGTCTCCTGTGAAAACCACACTGTTCACCTTCAGATGTCTTCCCAGGTGAGGAAGCTGCTGGAGGAAGCACTGGCCACTTGGCAGAATGGGCTGCCTGCCAGTGGGGGTGCTGCAGAGCCAGCCAGCTACCTCCCCTCACCTGCCTCTCCGTTTCCTTACTTCTCCTCCTCCTCCCCTTCTTTGAAAAACATTTCTTTCTGAAAATCTGGCAGCTGGTTGGGATCCTTTGCTGTACATTGCTAATCATATAGTGGGTGAGCCCCGGGAACTGGGGAGGTTTTCCCTAGCTGTGGGGTTTAGCGCTGGCTACTCCTGATCATCTGGCAGTGCTGCAGGCCTTGGGTGCATCCCCTGTCCATCCTCACCATCATACCAGGGTAGGCGGGACTTACCCACAATTACTGAGGCTACAGAGTGGCCCAAGTGGGAAGAAGACCTCCTAGTCCCATGGCTAGGAGTGGTGCTGTAGAACAAATGCAGACTGGCTCAATCGGTGATCAGCTTCATTCTCGAGGGCTTTCTTCTGTGGGTGGAGACAACGGGCCTAGGCTGGAGAAACCTATGAGGTCACCAGCCTCTTGCTTGTCTCTTCCCAACGCTCAGCTCTGCCTCAGTAAGTGTGGAGTGTTGGGATGCATTTACGATGGAGAGAAGCAGCCTTCCAGGCCTGTGTCAGATACCCTTATTATCCTGATGGTTCCGGTTTTTGCAGCCATTGAGAAATTACAACCCCAACTAATAGGGTTAATTAGCATACCTGCTAATTGTCTCTCTTATTATACATTTTTAGCTGTCAATCAGGCTTTGCAATACCCCTGTAAATGGTATTTGATATCATAGGGAGGAATTAGACTTTCGAAATAAGAATTCTTAGAGAGCTATATAATCCTTTTTAAACTTTTGAACTAGACATTTTCCACTGTCCACTATATTTTTGGAATGAGAATTTCACAAAACAGCCCTTGTCTTTAATATGGGTGTTGAATGGCGTATGTTTCACAAAAATCTTGGCTGCTGGGGAAATCGGAGATTCATAGACAAAAAAAGATGACCACTGACCTAAACTTCATACATGACACAAAAATCAACTCAGAATGAGTCACAGAATTACAGCACTAACTATACAACTTTAAAATACAAATCATAGAAACTCTTCTTTAGGGTTGGGTACAGAATTCTTACTTAGACTCATACCCAGAAGCTGAGTCAATAAGAGGAAAAACTGGTTAATTAGACTTTGTTGTATGTAAGAACTTTTGCTTTGCTGAAGACCCTGTGAAGAGGATGCACAGGTTAGCTGCAGTTTGGGCAGAAATATTCGCAAACTGTGTATCTAATGAAATACTTGGGCCTGCAGTTTGTAAAGAACTCCCAAGATTCAATGGTAAAACAAACCATGCAGTTAGCAAGTGAGTAAAATACACAAGGAGAGGTCTCACCAAAGAGCACGTGCTGAGGACGGCTAGCCACGAAAAGATGCCCAGCATCTTTGGTCATCAGAGAAGTGCAAACTGAGGCTGCAGCAAGGTATCCCATGTAGCTACCAGAATGGCTACAAGTTAGAATGACCACGGCAAATGCTGATGCAGCTGCAGGGAGCCTGGGTCACACACAAGTGGCTGGCAGGAGTGGAAGACAGCGTGGCAGCTCTGGGAGACAGTGTGGCAGTTTTTAAAAAGCAAAACAGATGGTTTACATAGGACTCAGAGTCATGGTTTGGATATGAGGTGTCCCCAAAGACACATGCATCAAGGGTGACATCCCTGAGGCAGCAAGTTAAAAGGTGACCATGGGGAGGGGATGTGCCTGGTTAGTTTGCTGGTGAATTCCTAGCTGATCAGGCTGCTGGGGGTGGGGCTCGGTGGGCAGTTGCAGGTCCCTAGGCCTGGCCTTTGGAGGCCCTGTCTTCTCCATCCTTCCTGTGCCTCCCTGCCTTTGGCCGTGCTGTTTCTGCCTTGGCCCTGGTCTGATGGAGCCAGCTGGTGTGGACAGAGACTTCTGAAGCCAGGCACCCAGTGCATCTCTCTTCCTCTAAGTTGTTACCTCTCTAAGACAAGAAGCTGACCAGCGTACCCAGTAATTACGTGCAACGGGGTTTGTCCCAGAGCACTGAAGATGTGTGTGGTCACTCAGGATCTGTCTGTGTGTATGTAGTGATGTTCTGCATAAAGCCCTGGGGCTGAGTGGCAAAAGCAACCATGGACAGCCATGCCGTGGTGCTGCTTGGTCAGTGGCTCCTGCTTTCCAAGCTAGAAATGCCATCCTCTGCTGCCTCTTCCCTTTTGTGTCTGGTGGGACTGTACTGTGTTCTCCTTTCGAAGGTGTTGCTGTGCCTTGCCAAGGGGACAGCCTGGGCATCACAGCACAGTGGTGTGTGTGAGTGGCCATAGTGGTCACATGCTTGCTTTCCGTTGTGGAGGACGCTGTCTGCCCTTGCTCTTCACATTACAAACACAAATGACCTGACTTCCAAAGCGCCCAATTCAGCTTTCCAGAGAAGTGCATGCTTTGTCCTAGAAGCTGTTTCCCTTACCTGCAGCAGGCCCAGAGAGCTCAGAGGGGAACTTGGTGTCTGCGTTCTGAGGTCAGGTGAGAGCCCTGAGTGAGGACCAGCACTGGGCAAGAGCACTGATTCTGGGATCAGAAGGCCTCTTGTCTTTGTTCTAATACAGATGTCCTTGGAAAAGTCACTTAATTTCTTTGAGTTTGGTTTCATTCTCCTAAAAAGTAAGAGGAAAAGAAAAGAAACTAATGAGCCCTCAGCGCTGCATCGCAGGGTCACCCAGAGGGGTGGGGGGGCGTCAGGGCTGCTTTGGGCGTGAAGCCTCGTGTTTGAGAGGCATTTCTGCCGCCACTGTGTGGCCCCCTAAGACACTGGGGAGCTGCCTGGTGATTGCTCAGGGTATTGCGCTGTGTGTGCCCGCACTGCATGTGGGCCCACTCAGGACAGCTGGGGCTCTGTGTTAATGCCCAGCAGCCCCGCCTGCCCTGCTGTGGGGAGGGTCGGCATCCTGCTGTGTCTGGGGGTTCTCTCCAGAAGGGCCCCTCCCTGGAGGGCTGGATCGGCGCTGTCCACGTGCTGCCAGTCTACATGCTGAGAAGCAGTGGAGGGGGACAGAGGGTCCCGTCACAGTCAGCCTGCCCAGGCCTGCTTCTGGCAGAGGTGACCAGCATGACAAGCAGCAGACTCAAAGACAGCTGGGCCATGTTAGCTGAGGGCTTTTATGGTTTCTGTGGCCTCCAAACAGCCAGTGGCCGAGCATGAGCTCCTGGGGACACTGGGTCAGCCAAGGGCCTGAAAGAGCCAGCAAGAAAACCTGCTCCGCCCACACCAGCCCTCGGTGGCTGCCAGGAGGCCTGGGTTGGGACAGGCCTCCACACCCTAGGAGCCACACTGTGAGTGCTGCCCTTAGCTTCTGAGCCTCTGCAACAGAGTTGGGGACCTCGAGGGGTTTTGTGAGGTCCAGATAAGATTTGGTGTAGCAACCGACCTGGGAACCCCGCAGGTCTGTAGCAGCTGCAAGCTTGGATTGGTGTTTGCAGGATGATCCTGTACAGAGGTGGTTATGGACTCTGCGCCTGTGCAGTCCTTGAACTGTTGTGAACAGAGTGTGTGTGTGTGTGTGTGTGTGTGTGTGTGTGTGTGTGTGTCTTGATGCTTTCTCGAGAGTGGGAAGAGCAGCTGGGCGGGTGGCACACACCTGTAATTCCAGCTACTTGGGAAGCTAAAGCAAAAGGATCTCAAGTCTGAGCCTAGTCTGGGCAACTTAGAATCTTTCTCAAAATAAAAAATTAAAACAGAGCTACGGTGTAGCTCAGTGCAGAGACCCTCGGTTCAATCCCCAGTCCTGCAAAAAGAAAAAAAAAGTGGTCTATGGGGAAGCAGCCAGGCAGGGCGGCACCACCTGTAATCTCAGCTATGTAGAAGGCTGAGACAAGGGGATCATGAGTTTCTCTGTGTTGTGTTCTCGAGCACGGAGTGACAGGAGTGTTTGTGTGTTCTGCTTTACTTAGCTGTCACCTGGATGCGTCTGGGTGAGAGTGGAACCAGGTCCAGCATCCCCAGCCTGTGTGGCCCTGGGAGCACTGTTTCCCCTTCTGTGTCACTGTCCCTCATTTCCACCCTGTAAGATGGAAAGCTGCAGTGTCGAGGTGGGTTCTGGAGTTGGGGTGGGGGGCACTCTCTGAATGGCCAGTCAGTTGCAAGTTTTTCTCATTCAAAATTCTGGCTCCATCACTCACGGCCCAGGAGATACAGAAAGTTGTCTGTCTGGAAACCTACACCAGAGTATTTCTTTACCTGGGGGTTTATTTGGTTTGGACTGGAGCAAGTCCCTGATGTTGGTTTTCTTTATCCTATGAGCAGAGAGAACCCTAAATGCTTGTTGGGGGCTGAGGACCCAGCCTTGCTGCCCAGCACTCAGCCTTGGTGTGGGTTTCTGGCGCTGAGCTGCAGCTCTCACTGTGGAAGGTCCCCCGTGCTGTTTTGCACCTCACAGACTGGGAACTGCTAGTCTCTGGGGACCTGGATGCCCAGCAAAAGCAGCCCCCTAGCTTTCACCAGTGGAAGAGCCATAGGTGCCTTGGGATGGTAGAAATGCCACATCCTGCCGCATCTGCCATGAAGGAGATGTGTTTCAGTTGTAGGTTTATTGTGGTCTATACCTGTTTTGCCCCTTCTTCTTGGAGCAGTCATTGGACAGCTGCACAGAACCACAGCAGTCTAGGACTGGGCATGGTGGCACACGCCTATAATCCTAGCATTCAGTAGGCTGAGGCAGGAGGATTGTTGTGAGTTTGAGGTCAGCCTGGGCTACGAAGTGAGCTCAAGGTCATCCTGAACTACATAGTGAGACCCTGTCTCAAAAAGACAAAAAAAAAAAAAAAAAAAAAAAAAAAAAAAAAAAAAAAAAAAAAAAAGAACCACAGCAGTCTAGTTTCCTGGCCGCAGAGATCTTGTGTGATGCACTCCTGAGGTGTTTGTCACACTCTTGGGCATACTATGTGGCACCATGTTGGACAGTTTGCAGCCACTGCATCTTCACAGGTGATGTGGAGTCAGGCTGCCTGTGTTGTGCTGGGTAGCTATGTAATTTGGGGCAAGTTCTAAAGTTTACCTGCACCTGACTTTCTTCATGATAAGACAGGACAGCCTGGGCCATTGCCTTCCCCCAGGGTTGTTCTGAGATTTCTCAATACACACCTGTAATGAAGCGCTTAGCCTAGGGGCTGGCACATAGAAAGTGCTCGGTAAACTTGGTATAATTTTGTCAATACCCCCACCACCACTGTCATCGTTTTCTAATGTAAATATTCAGAGCTAATAAATTGGTCAAAGGTAGTGAATGCATCCAGGGATTTCCTTGGTGTTAACTGGAAGGTGAATTTGCCACCTAAGTGTTGGCATCTTGAACACCTTGAGCTTCCAGTAAGTGCAGCCGGGAGATTCTAGAACTGGACCGTTACCACTCTAGGCTGGATTTCATCTCCGCGCGGGGACAGCCCTGGAGCTCTGCTCGTTTCTTTGGCTTCCTTCTGATCTGAGCACACGGCAGGGCATCCCGTAGGACGGCTCCTGGCAGTTTCCGACAGCTTCCTGCGTGCCTTGGCGAGGGCCTGTTGCGGGAGTCACCCAGCTCCGAGGGTGCGGCGGGGTGGGAGGGCCCGGCCACCGTGCTCTTGTTCTAGCTCTTGCCTCCCTCTGCTGGTGTTTCTTTCTTCTTCTCTTCCTCTGTAGGTTATGGCTTCTTTTGAGCAAGGACTGTTGCCCTTGGCACTCCCGGATCCCCGTTCTTAGCAGTGTCCGGCACGTGTTAGGTGCCCTCTTAAAACTAGGAAATGACAATCTAAGGGAACCCAGAAGCACTCCGAGCTGTTGAGCTGCGTGGTGTAAAGTGTTCAGGTTAAGCACTGGGAGTGTAAACACATGTGAGTTTGAACACATCTGACTTGCTCTGTGGGAGCCACAGGAGCCACCTCCAGAGCATGTTTAGAAACCATTGCTCAGCCGTGTGACTTAGCTTTGGTGGCTTCAAGCCACCCTGGAAAGATGCAGTACTTCATCATGTGCTTTGCTCTCCCCAAGGACTGGCCGAGACTCAAAGGGAGGGGCATGGCAGGAGTCTAGGGGCTGAGTGAGGCGCCCTGGGCCCACCCGGGGTGGCCAGATGCTGCAGCTGTCCATGGAGTTCCTCTTGCTGGGAGGTAGGGGGCAGTGCTCTGGTCTTAACATTGTTATAAGTGCTGATTATGGTTTCTTACATTTGTATTTTGTGAATATTTCACAAGGAATCTTAAAATCATGACCTTATCTTGTATGACTGACAGGACAGTCTTCTTCCAAGCTTCTGTTTTCCAGGTGATTTTCCTGTGGGTCCTGGAAGCTCAGAGCCTAACCCTGTCCTCTGGAGGGGCTCGGCCACTGAGCTGGGTGCCTGCACTCTTGGGCTTTTGCTTCGAGCTGCCCCTGCTGTCCCTACCTGTGTGTATGGCTCAGTCCCTGTCCTGCCTCCTCCTGCTGGCCCTGGCTTGCTGAGGTCAGAGCTGTCACTGGGGTCAATGGCGATCTCACTGTCTGGGAGCTGTGTTTGTTGCTGCCCCTTCCCAGCGTGAGCTGCTGACGGGGCCCTGCCATAGTCACCTGTGTGGCCACTGCAACTCCTGTTGCTGTCTAGACCGTGGTACACATGTCACTGATGCACATTGCCCTAGGAGGCCACCAGCAGCATTCAGCCTGGAAAGTTGCAACTGAATTGATCAAATTCTTATTTAAGACATTTGAAAAGAAGTCTCTTTATGAAAGTTCACTTGTTTCTCCATGAGAGTTACGTCTTAGCTTAGAAAAGCAGCTGTGTGCCCAGAGGCCTTTGGGCTTTCCGTCTAGGACAGATGAATTTAATTTGCTGTTATATGACTGTATTCTCCTTCTGTGGTTTTATTAGACCTGCTCCCAAATGGAATAGATTTTTCTGTAAAAGTCACACATCCTTTTGGAGAAGCGTGACACTAATTTTATGGGACGATCTTTCAAAGATTACCTGCCAGTAGTCAGATACACAGCCCTGGCTCATGCCCTGGGTTTGGGCCCTTGAAGCCCAGGGAGAGAAAAAAGAGATCTGTACCGGGGTCATCCCTGCCCCAGTTAGGGAGGGTGGACATGTGCAGGTGACAGTGTGGAGCATGCCATGGTGTGACAGTGGGGCCTGGTCTCTGCTTGCTCCCTCGCCAGACTCTGTGCATGTCGACAGTGCACAGGGCCACTGAACACCCTGCCTTTTCTCGTTCTCCATGGCCAGAAGACAGCATGTGAAAGTGCTTCTACTTACACATTTTGAAAAATTGCAGACACACACTTTTTCCTCTCCCAGCACTGGGGATGGAATCCAGGTCCTTCAGAAACAGGAGCAGGGCCCGGAGACACAGTGCGGGGGCGCAGCACTTGCCTGATATGTGCATTGCAAGCTGGCTTGTTTAATTCTTATTACCTGCCAGGAAGATTGTGACCCTACTGTTGTTATCTTTGTTTTACAGATGAGGAAACTGAAGCACAGAGAAGCATGTTGTTGAGGTCGTAGAAGTCTTTTTTTTTTTTTTAAAGTAAGTTTTTAATGGGCACATGATAGCTTTACGTTTCTATGGGGTTATAAAGTACAACGTTTCAATCTAAAAGAGTACCTTGATTTAGTGTAGCTGTCTTACATGCTTTGTATGTTTTTTGGCCTGTTAGACTGTTAATCTCTGTCTGTGATCATTGACTTGATAAGGACTTATAAATAAATGAGTCTGATGCTGGCAAAACATGTTTTTAAAGGGGAAGGGGAAAAGCATTGTGATATGTGCTGTCCATATCCCGCTCCCTGCCATGAATGGAGCCATGATGTACTGGAAGCATGGACTAGTAAAATGTTTTAAAAAATTAAAAAACTATGACCCTTTATTACACATGTACACTGTGTGGCTGGGAGTGGTGGCCCACATCTATATCCCAGCTCTCGGGAGGCTGAGGCAGGAGAATCCTGGAGCTCAAGGCACTACATAGCAAGACCCTGTCTCAAACAAAACAAAACAAAGCAGAACAAAAAAAAATTAAAAAACACAACGTCGTGATCAGAGTGGAGCGCCCAGTATATTTGTCACTCAGACGCATGTTTCTTGGTACTGGGGACATTAAAATCCCCTCTTCTGGCTATTTGAGATATTGGCCCATGCCCACCGCAAGAGCACAGAGTCCTTGTGTTCAGAGCCATCCTCAGCCTCTGCTGGGCTCTGTCCCTCACCTCCCTGCCATCTGTATTGTCCCAGTATGCAGGGAGCCTCCTGAGCCCCAGGGGCTGCACCGTACTGCTCTCTGTGAGGTCTCCAGGGTTGAATCTCTGTACAGCACCTGGTAGGCAGTTCTGCTGAACGGTGTGTGAGGTACCCAGTAGTGCTTGCTTATCGCTGCTGTCCCGTGGAATTCTTGCACATCCAGTTTTGCATTTGATCCAAGCTGAGAGGCAGGGAGGACTTCCCTCCCTGTGTGACAAGAACACAGTTCGTGGGTCCAGCTCTGGCTTTCAGACCCCAGCTCCACCCGTCGTGAGTGCTTTTTCTTGAAACTTTCAGGTCCTGTTCTTGGGTGGGGTCATCGGAAAGAAGCACAGGTCTGGTCAGGAAGGTCTTTGGGTTCAGGTGTAGCAGGGCTGCGGAAACACGGGGAATTGTTGGACTATGTTAATGCCCACTGCGGGTCCTGAGAACAGAACTCTTTGTTTCTGGAAGTTCTGGCTGTGGGGCTCATGTCACTGAGGGACAGACGAGGACATCCTGGTGACACTGCTCAGGGTTTTGTCTCCAGCTGCTCCGCAGCTCTCTGTGTCTTCTTCTTACGTTAGATCTGCAGAGCAGAGTGGGTTATGTCTTCTCCATGTAAAAGCTGAGAATTAACATCCTACAGTGAGAGCAAGCAGGGTAGAACTGTTCAGAGGGGTCAGATTCGCCCAGAATGTGAGGGACGTGCGCTGTGGAGGGTGAGAGAGGGTCGGTCTTGCCAGCAGACTCGGCTCCTGGTACTGTTCTGGTCTGGTGTGACCAAGTTATTAGGGGACCCCACCCAGAGAGGCTTGTGTGCAGGGTGGGTCCTGGCAAGGGTCTGGGAACCTGGGGGTCCGGAGGGAGCACACCTCTTAACTGTCAAGACGGGCTCCCTGTGGCTCACCAGGCTGTGTAGACAGAATGCATCTATGCTAACCCTGGTTTTCCCTCTGGGATCTGGAGTTGTGGTGCTTCCTGGGCAGAGGGTGCTGAGAAAGCCCCCTGAAAACCCTGGACCCTGAGGCCCCGCTGGCTCTATACACTGTCACAGCTCCTTGTTAGGGGTTACACACATCCTGAGTGACGCCAGGGAGGGGACCCTGGAGCTCTCTGGACTCTGCCCTTGCACCTTCTTCTGCGCTGAGGAGTCACATTGCTGTGATCAGTCTTGGCCCTGCCTATGCCTCTGGGTTGAGTCCTGGGTACCCTTGGGCCCTGTGTGTGTGTGTGTGGGGGGGGTGTCTAGAGACCCCTGACAAAGGTCTGCTCTTTTTAAAGCACAAATAAATATGTGGGGCATGTGTGTGCCCTGTGTGTGTGCAGACATGTGGTTTGTGTTTTGCAGTGCTGGTAGCTGAACCTAGGGCATCATACACACAAGTGCTCAAGTGCCTGTCTGTGTTGTAATGAGTTATGACATCATATGCTTCTGAGATCTCTCTTATTTAACAAATACAAGTGGGCATTTTGTCATGATGTAGAGTGCTTGAGCTCTGAATCTATATTGTCACGCTAAGTGGCAATAGTCCTTGTGTGCGGAACTCTATGTGGTCTGGACTCTTCCCTGAGGAGTGAGAGGGGGAACAGAGACAGGTCTTTCCTTGCAGAGGCAACCCGCATGTTCTTCATGCCCCACATACATGTGTTCTCATCTCTCTGAGTCCACATCCATTGTCTTAGTTACTTTTCTCGTTGCTGGGACAAAATACCCAACCCCCAAAGTTAAAGGAGGGAAGGTTTATGTGGCTCATGGTTTGTGGAGGTTTCAGTGCATAGTTGGCTGGGTCTGAGGCAGTGTGGCCTGACAGGGGCATTGCAGAGGAGAAACAGTCCATGGCAAAGCAGGGCAGGCAGAAGGCAGCAAAGCAGTGGGGAGCAGAGCAAAACGGCAGCAGCAAGAGAAGGCAGCAGCCCTCTCCCTGTCCCTTATGTCCCATCCTGGATGGGTAGCACTTACTCCCTGGGTAGAGCAGCCTTAATCCTAGCATGGCACCATGACTCAGCAGCACATCTTTAACCCCAACCTCACATACCCTCGATCCTTTGAGGGGGACATCTAGATACAAGCCATAACACCTGCCATTATTTAAGTTATTTGCCAGTTTGTTAGGTAATAGATAGTTTTACGTTTTTGTTTGTATTTTTGAACATTAGTGAAGTTGATGTTGCCTTGTGATTCGGGATTTTTGTCATTTAGGTTGAGAATAATGGGAAGTTTTCTTCTTCCACCTTTTGTGCAGATGTTTTATGGTTATTATGGTCTGGGCTGGTGATCTCAGAAGGGTACAGTTTCCGCTGTGCCTGCCGGGGAACTATGCAGCCCTGTGCCTGTGGCAGGTGCTTCAGAGAGGGGCTCGGGGACAATGAGGAGTGTCACATCTCCTCCCAGGTCACTGCAATAGGTGTCAGCCCCGTGGTGAGTGGTGGGGTGGTTGCTCTGTGGAGGGAGGGCATGCTCAGAGGAGGCCTCCTGGATCTTCCTTTCTGCCATAGTGTTATGGACACCTCCACTGGATTTGGAATTTCCTGTGTTTCCTAGCGAATATACAAGACTTATAGCGTGAAAACCTTCCTAACTAAGCTCATTCACATAAAAGTAGCTGGGAGGTGGCAATGGGGAGTGGAAAGAGTGGGCAAGTGGGCTGCAGGTCCTTTGGGGAGTACAGCTACTTGCTGAGCTGTGGGGAGGCAGCTGGAGGAGGCATGCATGGGGGACAGCAGGAAGCCTCATTGAGCACTGTGCCTGGGAACCTGCTTGGCCACAGTGTCCTCTCCAGGGCTTGCATGGCTGGCCCTCTTACCCTCACCTCACTCAGGGCCAGGGTGTTGGCCACCAGGGGAGGGTGGGGTGACTGCCAACCCTTCCTGGCATGGGAGAATGGATGGCATGCTGCATTTGTAACTGCTTGGGGACAGTGTGGAGACCCGCACAGCATGCATGTCATGGGGGGGGGGAGAGGCCTGGCCAGGAGCTTCAACTGGAAGCAGCCTTGGTGTGACGACAGCTGCATCGTTGGCTTTGTGTGTGCTGGAAGGGCAGGGGAGTGGTTAGTGCATTGCAGGGTGTGTAATAGCTGAATGCCTCAAGTTCTGGGGGCACAACTCTCCATACTCAAGTCCAGTGAAAACAGGAAAGCACGGAACAGTTATGGCAATGCCCCGTTCGCTTATTTGCGAAGGAGCTCTGGTGAGGGCTGCACAACACCCTGTTAACTCCCTGGCATGGCCAATGGTGAATGGACAGTTTCCCTGTTTTGTGTGACTTTGAATTTTTACTTTTACCCTTCTATTATTTAGTGAGTCTTCATGATTTCTCAGTGTGTTGGGGACTTGTAAATTCAGTTCACTTTTGAAAATTTGAAAGAGGTAGGATATAACCTGTGACCACGGCTACTTTCTTCTGTGCCCGTTTCCTCCTCTGTAAGGGTGGGGCTAATGTGGGACTGATTTCAGAGTGATGAGAATTGAGGGCGATAAAACTTTGTGTCTGGCATCTAGAGCGCATTTTCAGTGTGGTTATTACTTCAACATTTTCGAGGGAAGGAATGGTAATCGGTCATCATGACTTAATGCAGTGTAAGCTCCCTGGGCTCCCTCGTGCTTTTGGAAGGAACTTGAATTCCATCCGGATGCTGTGATGGAGAAAGCAGTGGGCCTTTTTGTTGCCTGTGGGTTGGGATCTCCTTAGCCTGCAATCTGGGGCCATTTCCTCGATTTCCTGCTCCTGGTAAACAGACACGGAAGCATCCTTCTGTTGCTGGCACTGGGGGAATCGTGTGCTGTGTGACCACACGAGAAACAGGTGAAGTACATGGCAGGCATGCCGACCTGATGAACAAAGGGAGCGTCTGTCTGTGAAGAGCTGCTGCCTTTGCTGTTTCTCATGTTGCTAGAGCGAGGCAGCTCGGTGGATCCACCCTACAGCACCGGCTCTGTTCTTCCTGATTTGGCCAGTTGTCATCTGCTGTCATCGCAGTGGCAGCTGAATGCACAGCTTGCTTTGATTGGCATTTTTGGGTGTTGGTGCTATTTATAAACAATTAAGAAAAGACGGGGAGGCCTGTTTACGGCAAGCTGGCCCATTCAGCATAACGCGATGAAGTCTGTTAGCACAGCGTGCCTGCGTGCTGGCACAGAGCAGTCAAACAAGCATGCACGTTTGCCTGTGTTTAAACATTTCTCTCTCAGGAAGACATGTAGCCAGTGGCCCGATGGTTTACAGGGCTTTTCCCTGAAGTGCTGTGCGGGAGTGTGGCCTCAGACATCTGCAACCCGAAGCCGCCCCAAAGCATAGCTGTAATTTCGATGTCTCCCCACACCTCCTCTTCTGGGCCATGGAGGGGGAGTGGAGGAACTCAAGGAGAAGATCAGCTTACATGGGCTGGGCCATTGTCACAGTGGCTGTCCTTCCTTCTTTGTGCCTGTCCCCCGCTTTCCTTTCCCCATGTTGCCGCACCCACCTGTAGGGCAGAGCTGTCCTGTGTGTTCCCCATCTCTTTATGCCTCCATCATACTGTTTGTCTGTTTGTGCCAGCAAAAATAGGCGATCCCTGCCTCTCACTTAATGAGTGGCCATGGAGCAAAGGACCCGGATAGGAGGCTCTTTCTCTTACCCCCTTGTGGAACAGTGCTGTTCGGGGAGCAGAGTTGTGAGTGGCAGAGGCCACATAGGTTGGTGTGGGATGGCCAATGTCCTCCGACACTTCCCTGTAAGACAGCAGGTGCTTGAGTAGAAGTGACAAGGGACAGTCTGTGATGTCTGCAGAGGCCCTTGTAGGGGCAGAGAGGAGCAAGCTTGCTGCAGGTTCTTCATGCGTCTCCCCCATGGCAAGAGAGCCTGTCTCTCTCCCTCTCCTTCCTTTTCCTCCTGGTAGTGGTACCAGGGGTTGAACTCATGGCCTTGCACATGCTAGGCACTGTTCTACCACTAAGCCAGGGCCCTGCCCCTGACTCTACCCTTTCTGTTTTCAGAAAGCTTCTCCCCACAGCCCCCTTCCCTCTGCCTGTGTAACAATGGGGGAGAAAATGTACTCTGTGCTCAGTGGTGCAGAGAGAAACCCAGCAGCTGGAATCACACCCACAGCTTTTGTACCTAGAAGAGGTGGTGGCTTCAAAATGCCTTTAGGATCCTACTTGTCCCAGACATTTTATCAAACAGTTAAGAAAACTGATTTTAGAAAGTGGAAGAAGAAAAAAAGACCCACAGCATAAAAGTTTTCATTTTATTCTCAGTCTAGCATTGTTTAAGTACAACTCAAATCTGATTAGAAGCCAGCATTTTGCCCGCAGCTGTGCATGATTTTAGAAGGCAGACGCCCGACTCTGTCTGCTAAGAGAGTTTTTGTTCATCTTGATTTACAGGAAGGGATGGCAGATGGTGAGGTGGGGAGTGTTCAGATGTGAGGTCACTGATAGCTTTTACTTCCCTGTATTGCATTGGGATTTGGGACCGTGAAGCCCACTGGGAACTGAATATTATCTGTCCCCTAAACAACCAGCTGGGTTCTTTTCCACTCTGGGCTCAGAAAGGTTGCTCCTTGTGCAGTGAGTGAGGATGGATGGTCAGTTGTTTGGAAATCAGGATGTGTTCTTTGTTCTATACCCAATTCTGGAAGCAGAGCTGTCCATGGGTTGTCTTCTTTGCTGTATTTCAAATCTGTTTTGTTTTTTTGAAGGATGTGAGCCAGTGAAGGTCTGCTGATATGACTAAGAGATGTGCTGGGACTCGGCAGGTTGTGAGTCTGAGGCCTTGCTGAGGCTGATGCCAATGAAAGGGGGCATAACCCTAGCTTGTGCTGTCAGGTACAGTTTAATCTTGCTGGCCATGCAGGTGACAAGAAGTTCTGCAAAACCAGAGCTGAAAATGATGGCCACAGTGACATCTCTTATCCAGGATGGGCGGGAGGCATGGACAGGCCTGCAATACCTACAATTTGATGTCAGTGGGAAGTCAGGAAATTGTACTGAGTCAGACTAGAGTGTGGAGGTTTTATTAAATGAGAGTCCATCTACCCTCCTACTGCACACACTTGGGCATACAGCTTTACCTTTATTGTTACCTGTATTAACAAGCATGCCTGGTGATCATGCGTATGCATGATCTTCTCCATGTGGTGGGCCTCAAGCTGCACCCACGACAGAAACCATCCTTGGTATCTGGGACACAGTTTTACTATCAAGTGGAAGAGCAGCTAACCCTGGGTAGATCCTAGCATTGGATTATCCAGGTGAGGCTGCTTCAGATGAGCAGAGTTGACTTCTCCTGAGGCCCAGCTAGAGTGTGCCTATGGTGTTGGAGCAAAGCTGTTCCTTACGTTTCTCTGGCCTCTAAGTGATGCTGCCTCGAGTCTTTTGTTCAGTCCTTTATTTCAGTGAATTCCTGTGTTGATACCAGATGACATCACCCTCGAGTCTGACGTTGCAACATCTACCCCCTTCCCAGGTTTTTAGCTCTTTTGTGTGTGTGATGTTTTTTGAGACAGGGTCTCACTGTAGTTCAGGCTGGTTTTGAACTCACTATGTAACCCAGGCTGGTGTCAAACTCACAGCAATCCTCTTGCCTCAGCCTCCTGAGTGCTGAGCTTACAAGTTTGTGACACCATGCTTGGCCTTTTAGCTCTTTTTAAAAGCTGTGGTTTCATGTTGGCTGGTTGCAGTTGTGTGTAGCGGTTTACATTTACGCATCTGTAGAATTTGCTGTGGTCAGGGCCTACTCAGGGTCAGTGGGGACAAGGATACTTGTGACAGCTGCCTGCCCCATGGCAGAGACAGACAACACCTGTGTGACCGTCCTCTTGTCCACCCTCTCCCACATGTTGTGGGTGCATCTGACTCCCTGAACTTGCACTTCTCAGCTTCTGGGTTTCCTTGATTATTTCTGTTCCATGCTGCTGTGGGCTGTGGAAAGACACGGCTGTTCTGGCATGGAGCTGCACCGGAAAGGATGGTTTGCTGGAACCAAGAACAGAAACATTTCTGCAGGCACATGTCCTTCATTCTTTAACAGGGCAAGACAGGATGAGTCCTGGACATGTGGAGTTTGCGCATGCTTCCTTTCAGCAGGGTTGTGGAGATTTGGTGGTTTCACTGATAGTTGTAATCATTGCAGATGTCATTCTTGCAGATTCTGATAAGGCGGGATTTATTCCGTGTGAATTTGCTGGAGACAGTTGCCTTTCTAGCCAAGTGCATATTTGATACGTCCCTGGCAGGGCTGTTGGAGGTACTTCCTGTGGCTCAGTCTTAGAGAGCCATACGGGCTTGGATGCAGTTTAGATCACAGAGAGCTGACACATCTGCCTGCCTTTTGCTGCACTGATTATTAATTGCTAATCCCATGGAAAAGTTACTGGAATTCTAGCCAGTCAGTTCCAGTCTACCACTTCAGTGCAACACATGGTGAGACGAAAGACACTGAGGCACATTTGTAGTTATGGGAGCCAAGGGGTCCTGAGTCCAGCCATATGATGGCTAACTGGGACAAAGGGACCGACCCAAGGCCAAACCTGGGTTTTATTCATTCATGAAGAAGGGAGTGGCTGGAGGATGAGTGACTGTGAGCATGGCGGGAAGTAGGTGAGTGCTGTGAGCTGGGCTAGGTGGGAGGCCTGAAGTCACCTCTGCAAATGCAGAGAGGAGGATAGGCAGAAAGAGTAATCTGCATGACACAACTGAGGTAGATCTAATGTTTAGGTGTCGTGCTTTAGCTCTGATGTGTAATTTTTATGCCCTGGGAAGTCGTAGCCCCTTACCGTGAGGCTCATCTGGAGCACAGCTCTATCCTGCCCAGCTGACACATGTTTATTTGGGAGCTGTGGGGGTTGGAGAAGCAATGACCTGTCACCTTGCTTCATGGACTACACTTCAGCACCTGGGATGGACAGATATGCATTGCTTAAAGCCAATTGAGGGGATAGGAAAAGTCCCAGCCAGTTCTGCACACATCAGTACATGGAAATAGGGTCAGGCTCAGCCAAAACAGAGATAACTGCTCTTCTTTCAAGAAGAGTTGTCCAGATGATCCTCCACATGAATGCACACCTACTTTTTTTTTAAATCTCAGCCTCTCAGGTGGTCACTGTGAATCAGTCAGGGTTTTCAGTGGTTGGGACATGCTTGCCATCTCTGGCTCAGACCTCTTCCAAGCCTCCCAGTACTCTCTGCACCCTGCCAGGTGCCCACATCACAGTCTGCTTCTGCTGCCCACCGTTGGCCCCCAGAGGGCTCTAGACAAACAAGCTGGCTGTCCCCTGGGCGGCTGCTAGTGTTTTTGGTCCTACCTTGGTTTATCCTGCCTTGGGGATGGAAGTGTTGTTATTAGACCCCAAGGATTTTTAGGTTTGTCTGCCAGTGTTAGTGGTAGATATGGACAAAGAATGTTTTGACATCTCTCCTTCCTTCCTGAGAAAGGAGATTTTGTGACCACATCTTCCCTTCCAATAAGAAAAATATAATTTGTGTCTCAGTACATTCTGTGCAGTTGAGTGTTGGCTGACAAACTGTTCCTAGCCTCATCTCCCACCCGGCCCCTAGTTCTTGGGCAGTGGTGTATGTGAACGTGTTACAGTAGGACCTTGCTGGGCCCTGGAACTGATGCTTAGGGGGCCTGTAGCCTGAGGGAATCAGATGTGCAAGGCGAAAGACACTCACAGGGGCACCAGCAGGGGCGCCCAGGGGCTGCCTGGCTCTTCAGCGTGTGCTGCGTTCGTGCACCCCAGACCTCCTGATTCGTCGTACACCTTTAGCATTCGCTTCCCATGGCGCTGAGTGCTAGTGAGAGACAGGCCGTGTGTGGGGTGCACGTTCTTCAAGAAACCCATATATGTGTGTTCCTCTTGAGCACAGCAAGGCAGGGCATGGGAGTGAGCCAGTTTGCTGTGCTGTCAGGAAATACCCGCTGAGGCTGTGCAGTTTGTAAAGAAAAATGCTTTATTTCACTCATGGTGTTGGAGGCTGAAACTTGGATATTAGAGAGTTCATTGATTTGGCTTCTGTGAGGGCACCTTTACTGGTCACCTGACAACAGGCAGGCTGGAGAGGCCCCGGGAGTGACTTCACACTGGCCCCACCTCTGAAGGGTACCGTGGCTCCCTAATATGACCATACTGAGGACAGGGGATGAACACATGAACCCCGGGGACACAGATTGTATTCACTACACAGTGGTGGGTGAGGACTGTGTGTTTCACAGCAGGCTTCAAGGAGAGAGTCCTTAGGTTGCCCGGGTGTGTGGGGTGGCAGACCTCACAGGGGGAAATATGTGCTTTTCTTTCCTTTAACTCTTTATTTTGAAATAAAAGGAAAAGTTGCAGGAATACAGTGTGGAGACTTTCTGTGTACCTGTCACTCAGAGCTGCAGGCCTTGCACCTCCCTCTTGGTGTATAAATTCTGAGTGTTTGAGAGCGGAAGCTCAGATGTAGGGGTGGAAGAAAAGAGGGCTTTTCCAGGGATCTGGGTGAGAGAGGAGGGCGCAGGCCTGGGCAGGATGGCGATGGGGAGGGTGCCGGGCCTGGGCAACATCTCAGCAGTGGTGCCAAGTGTGGGACGGTTGGACAGTGGGAGGGAGAGCTTTAGGGGTGTCTCCATGCAGGCAGCCCAAAGGACTGGAAGACGGGAGGCTCTGTCACTGGAATGGGGTGGGTACTGGACTGGGGAGCCGGAAGCTGCTTCAGGCGTTTGAGGGCAAGGAAGCCTGGGAGTGTCAAGGAGAAAGGACAGAATGCAAATCCCCAGGGATCATGAGCAGCCTCCACCTCAGGTCAGTGATTCTGTCACTGAGCATGGCGGATGCATGTGGGGCTGGAACGCCAGAAGATGTGGTGTGCCCAGCACCTTGTCATCACGGGGCAAACACAGTCACAGTCTGCTGGCCACCTGCTAGGAGGTAGCGGATGCTTGCATTGCCTTGGTGTCGACGTCGCCTGCTTTCTGCTGCTCCTGTTTCTTGTGCAGCCCCTGTTCCTGCTCAGCCTCCTCCAGTCTTGTCTCTGTCATTCTTTATCTCCACCCCAAAGTCTCGAAGGCCCCGTGTCCACATATGCAATTAGTCTTGTCCACGGCATTACTGGGCCAGGTTGGCATGAATTGAGCTTCCCTGAAGCAGGCAACTGGAAATGCGAGTTTGGGATAGAGGGCAGAGGTCCAACACAAAGGTGAAAATGTAGGAGGGATCACGGTGTAGATGGCATTGAAAATCGCTGGTATGGATGACTCCCCTAATGAGGAGAGGAAGTGGGGCTTTCAGGTGAGCAGCTCACCTTTCCTGGGTGGGGAGGAGAGGCAGAGACAGCCCGGGAGAAACGTGCAGATGCTGGTGACTGCCACAGGTGCAGCAGGTCAGGCGCTGTGGGCCATGGAGATGCGACCAAGTGTGCACAGGGGCCCCAGAAGCCATCGAATGACTTGGACAAGAGCTGTCCAAGGCTGCTGGGTGAGGCGACTTTGGAACTTCAGGTCCTCATCCTGGGGACAGACTGGAAACTAAATATGTGTGTGGTTGTTAATCTTTTAGCTGCGGGCTATTCTGTGCTGTAGGCATTGAAAGGACATTTCCCTGTGGTTGTGGGGCCCCTTTCAGGAGTGCATGTGCTGTGGGGATAATCAATACGGGAAAGGTGGCCTTTTTGCTTTATTCAGGAAAAGATGAGTGAGCTGATAATCCTAAGATTGCTTGTATTTTCCAGCAGTGCCTGTTGCTTAGTGAGCAGACATGGGTGTGTCATAGGTTAGTTTTATGTCCTTGAGTGAGATATTTGAACTTCTGGAGCTCTCATTTTCTCACTTCAAAATGCTGGCACCGACCCTCCAGAGTATATTCTTATTTTTTTAAATACCAGCTAGTTTAGAAGAGTGTTTCTCCCTGAGTTTATCGGTGTTCCATGAAATCTACACGGGAGATGATTTGGTTTCTCTAGAGCAGAAATTGCTCCGGTGTTCTCAGCACTACTGTGGTTGCCACGTGGCTGGCCTGTTACCTGTCATCTTTATTTAATCCTTCTCACCGCTTTTTAAGGCGCGGTTTATCCTTTAGCAACTTCTTTTTCACAAATAATAATTATGCTGAATGTGATGGTGGTAGTTGTCAACACTTACTGAGGATTTTTTTCATATGTTAAGGGCTCTGCTAGGTTCTTCACATAGGACATTTAGAAAAAACCCAAAATACCACAGCCGCGGTGCAGATGAGTCCCTGGTTCCCCTGCCTTTGCACTCGGAGATAAAATACTGTACCACTGTATGCGAGGCCTCGCAGTAAGCGTGTAGCAGGGGAGAATTTTGGCCCAGTCCTTCCAGAGCCTTGGTCTGTGCTGCTCCTGGGGTCAAAATGGTTGTCACTGCGCTTTCCTGGAGCCTGGCTCTTGTCTATTTTGAGGATGGCAGCTCCCAGTCCTGAAACATCTAGGGTGTGAGTACTGGTTCCACTAATCTGCTTCCATTAACACCTTGACATACGTTACTCAGTCGCTGTGCCTGCCACCCGCCCCTGTGCCCATATGCTCCGTGTTGGGATCCATCTGCTGGGAGCTGGGATCAAAACAGAAGCTGGCCTCGCAGCCTGTCCCTGGGGGGAGGCTTAGCCTTTTCTCCCCCGGCAGCTTGAGGCTGGACCTGTGCCTGCTGTCAGGAGCCTGAGGCTCCTCCTCTGGGCCGGCAGGGGAGACGTGGAAGGGAGTGGAGCTCAGGGCCGCAGCACCTCCTGGGAGCAGAGGTTAGGACTCAGAAGAACTCAGAGGCCCAGCTGCGGGAAGGGGCAGTGGAGAGAGAACCGTGCACAGATTTGCATCAGGAGCAGGTGCAGTGGAAGCTGGGGATTTGGGCAGGTGGAGGCTGCCCCTCAGCCTGGGTCCCAGCTCACAGCCCCTAGGCCTGCCTTGCCTTATGCTTGCTTCTGGCCTCAAGAGCCACACTGCTCCTAGTGCTCTGCAGTGCTAGAATGGGGTCCTTTGTCTTGAGCATCAGTTTTTCCATTTTTGGAGATTAATCCCCTGAACATTCAGAGCAGATGGAGCGAGGTTGGCTCAAATGCGGCTGTAGGGCTTCCCATGGGAAGGACACATTTCCAGGAGTCAAGTGCCAATGCCAACATGGACATGGGCAGATTTGTCATGGTGCCAGTGGGCGTGTTTTTATCATGATAATGAGATTATAATGATGGTATGTGTCTGTATGGTGTCTGCACCTGGTCCAGCTGGCCTGGAGTTCTCGGGCTGTGGTAATTGGACAATTCTGGTTCGCCAGTTGAAAACGTGTGGGTACTGGCATCTGTCTTTCACTCTTGCAAGTGAACGAGTCTGAGACACACAGGACTATCAGCAAGTTCAGGGTTCAGACTGGCGACAGGATGGCAAACATTTTGAGCTTTCCATTTCTGCTGTGGTTGCTCAACCCTCTGTTGTTCTCCAAAGGCCGTCCCAGATGATGAACGGCAGATGCCGGGGCTTTGTGCCAGCAATGGGCACGGGGCCAGATTTGGGCTATCGTGCCAGCCCCGACTAGGTGGGGGTGAGCCTGTGCAGACTCTACTACTCCTGAGTCATTTCAGATCTCGCTGAATGTGACAGTGTGGGGTTACCCGCCAGGTGCCAAGCTCAGGGCTGGAGACCGCACCACTTACTTACCTGCCTCCTCGTGCGAGGAGGTGACTTGACTTCCTTCTCTGTGGAAGGCCACTGAGACCATGGAGGGGTGACTGTGGCCTCCTTATTGTTTCTTAAGGATATCATCAAACACCCTTTCCTTGGTGCACCAAGTCCCGTGGCCTAGAGCTGGGCTTCCCCAGTGAGATCCATAGACTGTTGTATTGGGGTTACCAGGTGCTGGTTGGAAATACAGACCCAGGAGGCAGACCCCATGTGTAACAAGACCCCCGGGCAAGGAGTGGCTCTGTGATGCACTGTGAGAGAAGCACATGGTGGGCATCCAGTCTGGAACATTCTCAGGGACCCTCCATTGCTCATTTTCTCACATTGAAAATAGAATAATGTGGCTTCTGTGCTGTACAAACAACTTTGAGTCTCCTGATCTCTTCAGATAGCTTGGCAGAGTCATGACTGGTATGGTGTCCCTGTAGAAAGGTGGTGCTGTTGCTCTCTGCTGTGGAGCAGTGCACAGCTACAGGCTAGATCACTCCTGTGATCCCTTGTCCCCCCAGTGCCTAAGTTTCCCCATCTGTCAGGCAGTACCTGACAGGTCACAGCTGAGTGCTCTGTTCTGTGTTTCCGGGCTGTGCATTTTGGCTCTCTCTCTGTCCCCCACCATCTCAAGGGTGATGTTCCCGTTCCCCATTCTCCTTTGTGATCCCCCTTGACTGATGGGTACAGGCTGGGGCCAGGGGTGTGAGCTGACCTGTACTAGGATGAAGTTTGCTGGAGTCACAGATGCCGGAGGTCTGTCCAGTGGGGGACAGTCTGAGGTCCTGGAAGCTGCTGCCTTCTCCCTGTTCTTGGACCCAAAGTTACTGTTTCCATAACCTCATTAGCACAGGGTTTTTGGTCAATAAAACAATGGCCTGAGGCTCCTCTCATTGAGCTGGGGTGTGACTAGATGGAGCTGAATGGGAAACGGCTGTTGTGTTGGCAGCGTGGCGTCTCACAGCTGATGCCTGGGCGTCCCCACGGCTCCCTTCTCTGCCCCTCGTCCTCTCCCTCTGTCTCCTGGGAGCACAGAGGGCTGTCGCCAGCTCAGAGCCACTACCTCCTCCTACACAAAGCTTCTGTCCCTGTGTCAGCAGTGTCAGCCACCTGCCGCCCTGACAACTGCAGGCCAGAGCAGGTGGCACGGGCAGCAGCACAGGCTGGCAGAGTGGCCTTCCATGCCTTGCCACAGCCTAAGTGGTATTCTCAGTGACACCCTTCTGCTTAGAGGCAATGCCAGGCCATTGTGATGTGCTGCTTGTCTTAGCAGTGGTGCCATCAAGACAGCAGCCTTTGGGTCACCAGGGTTGAGTTTTAGTCCTCTCTGGCTTGCTGACTGGGCCTGTGCCGCTGGACATCCCTTTGCCCCCTGGGCTTCTGTGTCGGCTTTATAAGGACACAGCCCTGGAGGAGAGACCTTCCCAGAGGCTCTGTGACTTAGAGGCCCCATCATTGAGTGATAATTCAGTCAGGGCAGGGATGGTCAGCAGAGGGTGTGATCTGCACTGGCCCCACTGCCTTCCCTTGTACCATGGACTCTCCCTGTAGCCAGGGTGACGTTGCAAGTTATTGGTGTAACACTTTGCACCACCTCGCCTCAGCTGCACTTCATCTGGATCTTTCCAGCTTTGGGTTTGAGTTGCTCTTGTCCTTTCTGGCTGTGTGGGATGTTCATCCCTCTAAATTTCATTGTCCTCACCCACAAAAGGAGAGTAAAGCCAGCTTTATTTTTATTTAATAAGGCTATGTTTAAGCTCCATCCACCATTCCCTTTTGCTTGTGGCTTTATGCCTTCTCTCTGATACAGTATCAGGATGTGCTTCTCTTCCTTCCTGGAGCCTATGGCTAGACCCTGCCCCTCATCCCAGGAAAGCAGGACTAGTCCTTCATATGCCGAGCCATCCCACATGCTCATTGTCCAAGTTCACACTGTTGTGGAACAGAGTTGTGGAACGTCCTGCTTCCCCAGACTCCAGACAGAGTGTGGTGTTTCCTGTTGAATTCCACATCACTGGGACTGAGAGGTTTTCTTCTCCAACTCTGACCTACAGCCCCAGCAGCCTTCTCAGACTCTCAGAGTCCCAGTCTGTGAAGACAGCACAACTCATCTCTTATGCCTAGAATTCACTCAGGGCCTTTGCCTCGTCTTTCTTGACACACAGGCCTAGGTGACCACTGATCAGCTAGATCCATGCTGCGGATACATTTGCTGGCCTGGAATCTCGTAACAGTGGAAGCATACCGTGTGCTTTATTAGTGTCTTCCACATAGGTGTTCTGAGATCCATCTGGGTTAAGTGTGTGGGTGGGGATTGCAGCATGTTATTCCATTGTGTGACACAGCATGATTTGTTTTTCCATCTGCTTGCGGATGGCCCTTTAGATTATGCTCCTTTGGGCTCTTCTGAGTAGAGCTGGCATGTTCCTGTGTGGATATGTGTGGCACTGTCTTCGGTAAGCCTTTGGAAGTGAATCACTGCTTACATGGTAAGTCACCTTTGGGTTTATGAGAAGCAGCAGTCCCCCGGAGGGATTGCTCGCTGTTCCTTCCTACCTAGAAATTAGGTGAGACAGGAGATTAGGGTGGTGCAAGCTGGCTAGACAATAGGGCATGAACTGTCAATCATGGGAAACTGTCAAGGCAGCCAGGATTCATGTGCAGAACGACTTCCAGTGGACTGGATCAGATGGTAAGAGAGGACATAAAAGATAGCGACCATCAACTGGCTATTGTGGCCACTGCTGTCCTGTTTTTTTTCGGGGCCCATCCTGCATATAGGACATGTCTTCACTTTTCTCACCTCTGTGCACTTCTTTTTTGGTTTTTTTCTTCTTTCACTGTAAATGAATTTTACTGCCAGGCATGGTGGTGCATGTCTGTAATCCCAGCACTCGTGAGGTGGGAGAATCCCCATGAGTTCAAGGCCAGCCTGGGCTACATGAGCAAGTTCAAGGCCAGGCTGAAATACATAGTGAAACCCTGCCACAAAAAATTAATTAATTAATTAATTAAATGTAACTTTTTCACTCTCATCTGTTGTCCTGTCTAGTTCTTTGGATGGGATAGCAAAAGCTTAGAACTGCCAACCACCACCCGGCAACGTAAGGATTCTGGATTTTTCGAAATTCATGAGTCGTTGAAATTTTAATTACTCTGGCCTTGGGGCTTGCTGTGGTGATTTCAGTTTGCATTCACCTGTTGACTAATGGTGAAATGTCTGCTACTCTTTGTTTTTTATTAGGTTGTCTTTCTATATTATCAGTGTTGGGTGCAGTGGTATAACTGTTTTTCCAGACACAGGTATTGTATTGCAAATGTTTTCTTCCCATTTTTTTTTTTAGTGATTTCATTAAAAAATTGTTTGTTCATTTTTTAATTTGTTAGTACTTTTGGTATCCTTGGAAATTATGCTCTAACCCAAAGTCATAAATATTTTCTCCTCTGGTATCTTGTAGATGTATTATGATTTCTCTTTGGGTCTGATTTTTGTTTTTAATGTGGTGTAATTGAGGGGTGGAGTCCAGAGCTTTTCCATACTGATACCCAGTGTCTTTGTTCCAGAGAGTGTGTGTCCTCTGCTGAATTGTCTGGGTGACTTAGTCACAGGCCCATTGTCCATTTACACGCGGGCTTATTTCTGGGCCTTGTCCTGTCTTTCTCAGTATCTGAAGCCCAGCACCGTACTGGCTGATTACTGCGGCCCTGCCCCAGGCCTTGATGGTAGGCAGCGGAAGTCTTCGTCGCCGTTCTTTTGCTTCAGATCATTTGTTTATCCTCGCGCTTGTAATTTTAGAATTAGCCTTTTTTCTTTTGGACCCCAAGCCCCCACCTCTGGGATCTTGACTGGGGCTCTGTTGGGTCCGCAGATGACTTGGAGAGAGTGACCTTCTCGCAGGATGGGCTCCGGCACTGGGACTCTTGTCTCTGCCCCTTAGCTTAGGTCTGTATTGTGTTTTCCTCCCCATTTTGAGTCCCCAGGTCTTTTGCTGAGTTTAAGTTTATCCTTGTGAAATCTGCATATTTTAATGCTATTAGAAATGATACAGACTTTTCTCCTTTTACTGTTCAGTTCTTGCTTGATAGCGAAGAGCTCCCTATTTTATGAGGAAATTTATAAGGAAGTTGACTTTATGATCAGGGCGTGGAGCACAGATAAAGAGGGTCTTGGTCTGCCGTGAACCCCTGTGGAGTTGGCCTCAGGCCCACAAGCTTTGCCTCTACTTGGCAGGCAGGCACTTATTCCACTGAGCTACATCCCCAGCCTTTGCCTCTACTTGGAAGAGAGGAATCCTGATTGTTGGGGAAGGGAGGGGCCAGGGCCAGGGAAGTCCAACAGTGACCTTCAGCAGGAAGTCCAAACAGTGACCTGAAAATATTGGATCAGGCCGTGCTGCCCCACGAGAGGGGGACAGTGAGGCAGTGAGCTTGTGGGAACACGGGGGCTGGACCGCAGGGAGCTTAGAGCCCTCACATGTTCAAGTGAAAGCAAACCACCATTCTTGTTCGTTTGTATTCGTTTTGTTAGAAGTGTGGCTGTTGATGGCATTTTAGTCCTGTGTTACGTGTTCAGTTCAGAGGCTTGGGGCACACCCACACTGCTGCACAGCCATCACCCTCCACCTCTACATTTTCCATCCTTCTGAGTGGAAACTGTCCCCCCACCCCCAGGCACCCACCCTTCCACTTCCTGTCTCTGAATTTTCAGCTTCTCTGAACTTCATGTGAGTGGGGCCTTGCAGCGCTTGTTCTGTAGTGGCTGGCTTTTCCATTTGGCATACAGTTTTGGGTCCCTCCAGTGCCAGTGGACTTGGGACCCCTTCCTTCTTTGAGCCGAGTCACCTTCCACTGTGCCCGCAGACTGCACTCTGTTATCTGCTCATTCCTCCCTGGACCAATGGGCTTCCAGCACTCTTGGGCTCTTGGGCATGGTGAAGGGCAGGAGGGTCTGGAGCTTGAAAAGGGGCCCGAGGGGATGGCTGTGAAGTCAGGGTCTTCAGTGAGAGGAGGACTGTGGGTGGGAGAGCACTGACTCTCCTAGTAAGTATGGTGGATCACAGGTGAAGCCAGCGCTGTCCTAGGCAAGTCTGGGATGGGTGGGAGCCCTAACCCTTACATGCCTGTCCTCTCCGAAGACTAGGAGGACAAGACAGAAGCCTGTGAATGAGTGCGTGATCTAATGGCAGCATACAGCAGAGTGTGACCTGGAGCTTTAATGCCAACGGTCTTCCCCCACAACTTGTTCCATCTATTCACGTGTTCCCGGTTTCATGTACTGTGCTTGTTTTATTTGGGTATTTCTAATTATTTACTTTTACCAATAAAGCTTTCTCTGAGTGTGTGTGGGTATATGTTGTAGTTTGGGGTTTTGCAAGGGGGAACAATTTAATATAGGACATATAGTTTATAGAATTATTTTATAATAGTCACCCAAAGAGTCATATACAAAAAGAGTGCAGGAAATCTGCCCACACACTAAGACCAAAGACTCCAGTTGAGGGTCTGGGTCCCACAATAATGTCCTGCAGAAATCTAGCTGAAGACCTAGAACCTGTAACAATTCCCCCCATGAGCCCAGCTGGAGGCCAAGAACCCACAACAATGTCTCATCCAGGCCTGTTTCATGGACCTGTGTTGCGAAGGCCCAAAGGTCAGTGGTGGAAGCTAGAAAGTCTGTGCCAGCGGGAGGAAGGATCTGTGCCAGCGGGCTGAGGGATCTGCGCTGCAGCCAGGAAGCAACGCTCAAGGTAAGAACTGGAGCTCGCCTGCAAGGTCCCACAGCCATCCTCAGCAACAGTGAGGTCCTGAGCTCCTCCAGCTGTGACAGCCGAGCCCCCATCAGGACAAACTTCTCCAGGAGACTGAGCAGTGCACCATCTTTTCTCTGGAACCAGGAAGCGATGCTCAAAGTGAGAACCAGAGCTCCCCCAAAATGAACTGTAGCCATTCTCAGGGACAATGAGGTCCCAAACTCTTTTGATGGTGAGAACAGCTAAGTTCATTGAGAAAGCCAGTATGACAGGCTCCTCCAAGAGAACCAACAGTCCACTGCAGTATAGTTTTTAGTGGTCAGTAAATACCAGTGTCTCACAATCTTCTTTTTGTTGTTGTTGTTATCCCCAGGAAACCTTTTTAGACATTATTTTTTATCCGTAGGTATTTAGGACACTGTGTATAGTATTTTGGATGTTGTGCCCTATCTATATAAATAGTAAGTTTTTTTGTCTCTGCTGCCAACCAGTTTTCTTTGGAGAAGATCCCTCCCATGGAGAACAGAGGCTCCGCCCCTATCAGAGGGTGCAGTGTGCCTCCGTAGGTACGTGTTTAACCTATTAGAAATTGCCCAACTGGATCCTAACCTGGTGCATCACCCCACATACCAGGAGCAGCACACAGAGCTCCACTTCCTTTCTGTCCACCCTGGTGATGCGCAGGGGCGGTGTTTGTCACATTGACCATTTCATGGGGGAATGTGACATTTCATTGTAGTTTAATGTGAATTTCCCTAATAAATGGCACACAGCATCTCCTTACACATGCTTTTTGGTCACTCTCACATCTTCTTGGGTGATGTGTCTATTTAGATCATTTGTCCAACTTTAAAAATTGTAGTATTGGTATGGCTGAGGTTTAAAAAAAACATGTTCCAAGCACAAGTCCTTTACTGGATATATGCATATTTCACAGATATTTTTCCCAGCCCCTGGCTTGCTGTTTTATTTTTGCAAAGATATTTTTCAAGAGCATGCATTTTTGATTTTCGTGACATGTAATTTATAGGGTTCTTCTTTCATAGTTCTGTGTTTTGTCTCTTATTTACAGGAATCTTTGCCAAACTCAGACTTAAAGTTTTAGCTTTTACACATAGGCCAGTGATCTGATTCGAGCTAATTTCTGTGTGTGGTATGAGGTAAAGGGCTTATTGCCTCTTAGAAATTGTCTGTATATAGTTCCTCAGTGGGTCTGGCCTGGTTGTTTAAAAGTCACCCTTTCCCATGTATTCACCCAGCTCTGCTCTGAGGCGCAGGCAGCCTTTTATCTATGCTCCCAGCCTCCTGGCTGGCAGGTGCTCTCTTAAGGTAGACAGTAACTATTTTAGGTTTGTAGACCATGAAGTCTCTGTTGCAGTTTCCCAGTTTCTGCTATGATACTTTTGAAGCAGCCATAGACAACATGTGAACAAACAGATCTGGCTGTTTCCACTGGATGCTGTTACGTGCCCTATTCTGTGCGAGCTTCTCGCTTTATACCAGCACCTCACTGTGTCACTGCTCTGGTTTTTCAGTCAGTTTTGAGAGCTAGTGATTATGTCTTCTTTTGTTTACTTTCAAAGTTGTTTTAGCTGTCCCAAGACCTTTGCATTTCACGAATTTAAGATTCAGCCTGTCGATGTCTACAAAGGTATCTGCTGGGATTTGGGTAAAGATTAGCTGAATTGCTACAGCACAATTTTAACAATACTGATTCTAGTGATCCACAAACACGGACCATTTCTTGAGTTTTTCAGGTCTCTTAGAATTTAGCTCAATAATGGTTTGTAGTTTTTATTGTGTGTGCTTGACTTGCTCTGGGTTTGTCAAATTTATCCTGAAGTATTTCATACTTTTGATGCTGCTGTAGTTTTTTTTTTTTTTTCAACATTGGTGGTTGAACCCAGAGTGCTTTTTGAGACCTTCACTATCATTTATTAACTTTTTCTTCTTCTCTCTGGATCACCTTTTTTTCCTTTTCTTTTCCTATACTGTATTTTAAACCTAAAGTTCTTTTTTTTTTTTTGCGGTACTGGGGATCGAACTCAGGACCCTGCGCTTGCTAGGCAAGCGCTTATTCCACTGAGCTATATCCCCAGCCCCCAGAGTGCTTTTTAAAATTTTTATTTTAAAGAGAATAAAAACTGAGGGAAAAGCTAATAAAAACAATACAGAATTTCAAAACAAGATGATAGGAAATTAACAATGGTTGTTGTATTGCATATTGTTGTTCACATTACCAGATAGAGGCATGCAAGACTGATTAAGCAATTAAGCATTAACTGTTTCTCTCAATAAACCAACAGAAATTAGTAGTACAATTATCTTAGCTATCTTGTGTGTGTGTGTGCGTGTATTTTTCTTCCTGTCTTTCTTTCTCTTTTTGCTCCTTTCTGGGGGTTGAACCCAGAGCTTTTGCACTGAACTGCATCGCTAGCCTTTTTTACTTTTGAGGCTCAGTCTGACTAAGTCACTAAGTTGCCTGGGCTGGGTTTGAACTTGCAGTCCTCCTGCCTCAGCCTCCCAGGGAGCTGGGATTATAGACATGCACCACCACGCAAGCTAAAATAGTATTTTACTAGTTCAGTTTCCTCATTGTTGTTTACTGCAAGCATGCAGAGGCACTCTTGATTCTTGTGTAATGAGTTGGTGTAGTGAGAACAGATAATACTGTACTGTTCTCCATCACAGCGTGAAAGCAGCCAGCCCTTTAGCCTGATGTCTGATAAAAGGATAAAGCACAGAGACAGGCTCTTTGCCAGGCCTTTCCCTGGGCTGAAAGCCTTCCCCTTGCATTCCTCATTTCCTTAGTCCCCTCCCCCAGTCATGACCCGTGTTGGATTTCATCAAATGCTTTCTTTCCACTCTGTGGAGATGGCCCTGTAAGTTTTCTTTCATAGTCTGCAAATTTTGGTGAATTATACTTACTGATTTTTTAATGTTAAACTAACCTTAGCTAATAGTGTGTGCATGTGATGCCACCACTTGGGAGGCCAAGGTAGGAGGATCCCAAGTTCAAGTCCCACCTGGGCAATTTAGGAAGGCCCTGTATTGATAAAAGGAGCAGGGGACATAGCTCAGTGTGAAGGCCCCAGATTCAATCCCCAGAGTCACAGAAACAAACAAAACAAAACAAACCCAGTCACCACCAACCCTAATCCAAGCCTAACCCCCATTTCATCTAGTGTTAACCTTTGTTGTGTAGCATTTAAGCCCAATTTGCAAAAATTGTGACTGTGTTCATGAGGGGTAAGGGCCCATTTTGGGTCCTTGCAGTGTCTTTTACTGTTTGTCGGACCTTCCCTTTGGTTGATTTGTGCTTTTCCCTGAGGTGCCTGGTGGTGCCCACTTGTGACACAGCGCCTGGAGCTGTGTGTAACACAGAGGCGTTCAGATTCACACGTCTTCAGGTGGTAGGTGTCTGGAAGCCGCTGAGATTGCGGCTGTGAGGTTGTTACTGTCCCCGCTCCCAGCCCCACTGTGTCCTGCACTGATGTCCTCTCGATCCTTAGGGGCTTCTGGCACAGGGTCAGCGCAGGGCACCAGCACTGTTGGGCACAGGCATGGGGATCAGGAGAGGCGGTGCTGTGGGTGGTGCAAGACCTGCCAGGCTGTAAATCCTTTCTGCATAGTAAGCAACTTGTTTGTCTGAGGCACATGATGGAGATTTCATGTTTTAAAAGGTTTTTGTGTCAAAGTATTCCTAAAATTACTAACTGTTCTTTATAGGGTAAAAACATAGTATGTCAATTAAATGAATGATGTGTCAAACAGTGAGGGAGTGATACTTCCTATCTAGGAAGTACTAAGTCCCAGGGCTGCCAGGTAGATAGACTGGTACCTGATGTGAAGCCTCAGTAAAGCTGGGCGTGGTAAGGCATGCCTGTAAACCCAGCACACTGGGAGGCTGAGACAGGAGGATTGCAAGAGTATGCAAAGCCTGGACAATTTAGCAACTGAGATTGTCTGTCTCAGAATTAAGAAAGGGCTGGGGATTCAGTTTAGTGCAAAGATTGGGGTCAATCCCCACCACCACCACCACCAAAAAAGAAAGGCCTTGTAATGGTTGATACATTGTGTCAACTTGAGAAAAGTAGAAGTTTAACTCAGCAGGGGGTCAGGGACCTCACTTTGTAAACACCCTGAGCCTGTGTAAGAAGAAGGCATGGAGACAGTGTGAGTGCTGCACCTGCTCTGGGAGTGGTGGCCTGCTTAAAATACAAGGGAGGAAAAAGAGGCTTGCTCTCCTGCTTTCGCTCTGCTGCTTTTTCTGTCTTCTGCTGTCTTGGATTGTTGCCTCTGTGTCCTGCCACCCTGTCTTGGAGCCGGCTGATTACGGACTGAAACCTCCACAAACTGTGAGCTAAATCATCCTTTCCTCCTTTCATTTTGAGTATCGGGTATTTTGTCTAAGCAATGAGAGAAAAGTAACCGAGACAGGGCTCGGAGTTCATTAAGCTCTTTGCAGATGGTTGCGTCATTGCCCTGTTTTGGGTTCTGCTGGTTTGGCTTTTTTGTTTCCCGTAGAGTTTGCAGCATTGTATAGGTGACTTTGTTCCAGGTTTATTTCTGCTAATTGACATAGAAGAATAAAACAAGAGCCTTTGAGAATTGATATAGAATTGTTGGCTGGATGCTTTCTGTGTTGCTGCTGTTGTTGTTATCTTGGGTGCTAGAGACACAGCCCAGGGCCTTGGGCATAGCTAGGCAGTGTTCTACCACTGGGCCACAGCCTGCAGCCTGGGTGTCTTCTGTTTGTGGTCCCCAGTATAATTTCTGACTTTTTGTTTGCCTGTATACAGGTTGTTTGTCTCCTTGCTTTTGTGTAAGGAATCACATCTGTCCTGTGTATCACTGTGTACCCCACACGTGGATCCCTGGGATTTGTGCAGTGAATCTATTGTCGTTGCATTCAGGACACCTGCAGCATTTCTTGCAATAAATAGGGTGTAGCTTTGCACTACCCATCCATGCTCCTGTCCCTGTAATCTTGTCCTCTAGTGACCTCACCTCTTTTCTTCTAGAGCTGGTTCTGGATGTCTCCTCTCAGCCTGGAGACCCAGAGTGCCACTTGTCCATCTCCTGGAGGAGCAGTGCTGTGAGCCACCTGTGTGTCTGCAGCTCTAGACCGAGAGTCTTGCAATGTCTCCGACTTCATCTCACTGTGCGTCATTGCAATGAGCAAAACGCATCAAGACTCGCCTCTGACTCGCTTTCTGTTGAACAGTGGGAGGATATTTCGATTGGGATTCCCCTCATCCATGCCTGTATTCATCTGACTCTTAAGGGTCACAGTCATTTCCCTGAAGAATGTGTGCTGTGGATTGCACCCCAGGAACTCTCTGGGTTTCGGGTCCCAGAGACCCTGCAGTCCTGCTGGGCAGATAGCAGCTTTTCATCCTGGGCTACAAGTCAGGAACATGGTGACTTGCATTCAGAGCCATCCCGCTGTCCTCCCGTGGTCATCTGGGCTGTTAAAGACTCCAGATGTCCTTTCCCCAGGAAACATTTCCACCCAGACAGCAGCTAAGGCTGGACTGGGATTTCTTAGATCAACCTTTAAGCAGCCCATTTAGATTATCTGCAGAGGCTTGTGGAAATATTTGGAAGAGGCCGAGGGGAGTTTGAACTGTAACCCTATAAGGGAAAATATGCATGGCCCTCGCTTGCATCCCAGCCAGTCTGCTGCTAGGCCACAGAGCCCCAGTCTGCTCTCACAGCGAGGGCACTGCCAGTGACCATCAGCTGCCAGAGGAAGTGAACTGAGGGAATCGGTTTGTCCACTTTGAATGGGATGTCGCACAATTGTCATAAAGGACTCAGGATACTAGCAGATGATCTGATGTGTGTGTGATTTACTCTTTAAGATGCTCAGGGATTTTGTCTACTGTGGAGAATTAGGAAGGCACCAGTGATTAATTCACCATGTGTTACTGAGGCTTTCTTGGGCAGCTTGCTAGACATTTCAGGCAAAGGGAAGTCAGACAGGGGTCCCTGCCTGAAGGCTGCCTCCTGCCGGTGAAGAAGGTGACCCCCAAGTCCTTAGGCCAGAGCTGGCCAGGTGCAGGGGGATGTGAGGGACCAAGCAGAGGCCAGCGTGGGCAGAGCAAGCATGCCGGGTCTAGGAAGTGCGGGATGTAAGGCACAAGCAGATGTGGACAGAAAGGAACCTGGAGCATGAGCGGGGCTGGTGGATTGCAGGGTTTGAGAAGTCATAGGAAGCACAGAAGGGACATGCAGGCCTGGCCTGGAGCTGCTTAGCTGGGTTCCCCAGGGTTAGGGGTGACACTGTTCTCCAGCGTGTGAAGGACTGGCTGTGGCCAGCCCAGGGAGAGTTAGCACAAGGTGACCCCCCAGGACAGACACACATACACTGTGTCCTCCTTGCCCCCTAAGGGGGTTTGACTCAGACACCCCATTCCCCGGGACTCACGCATGTTCTGTATCACCTCCTGTGTGCATCTTGCGCTTTTACATCTGACTTTGAGTCCCAGTTAGACAGTCTTCTCCCCGGCCCAGTTTATGAGAACATATCCCTCTTTCTCCTAGGACTTGAATGGTTTTGTTTCTTATATTTAGATTCTCATGTATCTCTGAACTTTTTCTGGTGTGTAGTGTTATGTAGTCAATTTGACTCCCCCCAGCAGTGGCTACTGCTTTGAGCTGTTCACCCTAAGTATTGAGTTGACCACCTCTTTTGCTGATCTTGAGGCATTGCCTTTTCCTGTGTGCTATATTTCCATGAATTTCAGTCCATTCCCAGATTTTCTGTTCTGTTCTGTTGATCCAGCTGGAGTTCACATGCGGGTGTGACGCTGTTTCAGTGACAGAATCTTCACAGCATTTCAGGAGATGGAGGTCTGGTGCCTCTTCATTGTTCTTAGATATCCTCAAGTTTTTATTTTCTACATGAACCTTAGAACCATTTGTTTAGTTTCAGAAACAAAACAAAATGTGTTGATATATTTATTGGAGTCACATTAAAAATATTGGTTAACTTAGGTTAAAATTAACATCTTTATGACATGAAACTGTGCTAACTCTCAAGTCGAGAAAAATCTGTTTGTTCAGGTTTACTTCTTGTCTTCAGGAATGTTTTCAAAATTTCCTGTTATAAGTTTTACATCTCTTGCTAAATTATTTTAAGTATTTTCATTATAACCAAGATGTTGTAGTCCATTGTATCTTCAGGCTGTTCACTGTGTGATATAAAAAAGTGAAAGATTTATATGATCTGAAGAGAAACCAGAGTATACTGTTTGATATAAAATAAACATGTAGGATGCTATAATTTTTATCTCTCCTCTGTTTACTCATATTTTTATTATTTGTTTTGGTTTTATTATTGATTCTTTGGGTTTTCTGCAGATATACTTTCACATCAGCTGTGAATAGAGGCAATTTTATATTTTTCCTTTTCGTTCTTAGGTTTCCATCTGTTTTCTAACTGCCTTGGCTAATACAGTTTGAACACTTTTAATGTGAAAATCCAAAACCTAAAACTTTTTGGATGGTAACATGATGCTCAGAAAGTTTGAGTTCTCGGAGCATTTTGGGTTTTAAATGTTTTGTTTAGGCATGCTTGGCTGGAAAGGCCTGTGTACACACTCCCACGCATGTGACACCTCAAGCATGAGATGCTGCCCCAGGATGTGGAGCACTTGTGGTTCCAGACAGCTTGGCAGAGGACAGTCCGGCCTGTGCAGCAGAGCAGTGTGGAGGCCTGAGGAGCGGCCTCCTGACCTGTTTCTATCTTCCAGAGATCCTCTGTGTTTCCTTGTTAGGGTAGCGTCTTGCTTTATTTTTAATGCTGGTACACACATTTTTTAAAGCTAAGGAATAGTCTCATCAGTTCATATTGTTTTTTAAAGATTGGGAGTTGGTATTGAGTACTGAATGTAGCCAGAGCCCATGGAGCAAATCATTTAATCCCACCCCTGGTGTGTCAGTAGGACCTACTGCATAAGATTTGCCAGATGCCCTGAGCTCTGGCAGTGAATGGCTGTCTCCATTCATCTGGTCATGATGCCATATTAACGTGTTGTGTTGTTTGCCTTTTGTATTTTATTTAGGGCTTTCACATTGATATTCATTAGTGAGGTTGGTCTTTGGTTTTCTTTCTTGGGTTATTACCCTCAGGTTTAAACACATGTTTCCAGACTGAAAAATTGTTTTTATCCTGTACGACAGCTGATGCTGTCACCTCAGTGTTCTGCTGTGTGAGAACACCCTTCTAAAACCATCTAGATTTGGGGCTCTTTTTGCAGTGTAGGGCAGAGGGGGCGCTCCCGGAGCTGGGCTGTCCCTCCCAAGCCTGCTGCCTTGGGCTCATCACTTTGCTTTTTCTAATCTCGTTTCTCTCATCTGCAGTATTTCAGAGATAGTAAGATCCTGGTGAGTGAATGAGATAAACGATGTGGAAGCATTTCGTGCATTGGAATGTGGACAGTTTTACTCTGAATGGACACAGTGCAGGGAGGGAGGAAGGGAGGGAGAGGTGAGCAGCTGGGCTCCTGACCAAGCCCCTGCCCTCCTGCGCCCCAGCTGTCCTGAGCAAATTGAAAGGGTTGGATGAATTAGTCTACTCAAAGATAGTTCATAATAATAAGGACCTATCTGGAAAATATGGGTATAAAGCACAGTCTGAGTAATGATCTTGGAGGATGTAATTGTGTAGATACCCTTCCTGTGTTGTGAGAGGTCATGTGAAGGTCATCTCGAGGGAATAACCTCGTCTTCCACCTTGCAATGCAGAGTCAGCACCTTGGTATGAAAGTAGTAACACGCAAAATCTCAGTGATCCAGGTTCTGATCCCCATTTGGGCTCTTATTATTAACTCTTTCACCTTAGGCAAGGACATACTTCCTTAACCTCAGTTTCTCCAGCTGCAGGATGGGGAGCTAAGCCTGCCCGAGAGCTCCCAGCAACCCAAGGAAACTATCATTTTGTCCCCCGTGGACCTGGCTTGCAGGAAGGCAGGCTGGTCAAGCAGAAGTCACAGGACCACATTCGCTCCAGCAGATTACTGGAGGGGGCTTGTCCACAGGTGTTGGACTCACCTCCTCACCCCCTACCCCACCTGGTGGGGTCTCTCCTTCCACTCACAGTGTGCTGTCATTGCACACTCTCTAGCCCTGTAGGCTGGGTGTACAGCACTGCACTGACCCTGCTGCCATCGCCATAGAAGCCTGTGCCCTCCGGTGCTCCCTGCCATGTCGAATGGATGATTCCAGCCACACTGGGTTCTCAGTGTGTACCTGGTAGTAACTAGGCGCTGTCTGTGACGGGCCACATGTGGGTGCCTAGCCCGGCGCCTTTTACCCCATGTCCTGAGAACATGTGAAAAGCCTGATTTTAGCAGTCATTCTTTCAGTGATGCACTGTCTGTGTGCACTGCGCCCTTGGCTGCTGGATGAGCAAAGTGTAGGACCTGCTCTTAGCTGGTGGACCAGCTACTGTGAGGAGAAACAAATCCCCACTAGCACCAATGCACCCCAGGCCAGCAAGTATGCAGTTAGCAGCATCCCTGGTCAAGATGAGTGATGTCATCAGAACAGCTGGTAGGAGGTGACCACGTATGGGGCTAGGGAGACCGTGATGAGGAGGAGCCACTCGGGACGTACAGCTGGAGAAGGCTGGGAGAAACGCTCAAGCATGGGGAGGGAAGGTCTGGCAACTGTAGACATGGCTTAGTCTGTTAAAATTCTAAAACAGAGTAGCTTTTTAGAGGCTGTGGCTCTCAGCCATGTCTTGAGAATTTTTTATTGTAATTTCAGGTGAACAGAAACTGCCCAGATTAGCTTGATAAAAAGAACCCAATGACTAACATCTTACTACAAAGATACAAGGATCACTTGTAATTCGGGGGTGGAGGACTGCAGTCCTGTGGGTTGGACATAGACTGGTGAACATTTGTAACACTTTTGCTTCTAGCTTTTAGCATCGCTACTAAAAAATATTTCTCAGTGTGTTTCTTTATCCACATCTACACACACGCACAGTATTTGCATTTACCCAAAGGAGAAAATTAGAGGTGTAGCATTGCTTCATAGTTTTGCAAGTGTGTTTCTTACCTGGCTTGGTAGAAGATGCTGGATCCCTGCGTGTACTTCTTGGTCCAGATGACTGAGATGATGGGAAGCAGGCGAGGAAACCCTGGCCTCATGCAAGGAAGCCGGTGGAGAGGTAGATCTCCCCACATCCTTTTCAGGAGCGGTGGGTGCTCTTTGACCCAACCCCGAAACTCTTCAACTCTTACAACTCCCATTGAGGTGAAATCTGAGGTGGTACTGGCCTCTGCTATGTGAATGTCTCAATTTGTTTTGCATTTTGGGAAGATTACTTTTACCCACTTTGGTAGATTTCTCAAAGGTAGACTCCTTATACAACATAAAAGAATCGGGTTGGCTACTGTTGCCCCTGTCTCCTCTGTATTGGAGGTTAGGAGCTCTTTAGGTGGTGGATACAAAGTTTCCAAATTATTGTTTCCTCTTAGAAGCTTAGATTTTACCATTGGCAACAAATGTTGCCTCTTGTTTCCTTGAAGTGATAAAAGTCTGCTGAGCTAGAGTCACCTCAGAGCTGGCCTATTACTCATTCTTCCAAGTTAGAATGATGCCACATGAAAGAGGTAGGCAAGGTGGGTCACAGCTCAGACAGGCACCTGAATGGGTTTCTAAAGAGTCATGATGGCGAACCTTTTAGAGACCGAGTGTCAAACTGCAGCCTAAAACCCACTCATTTATCACAAAGTGCCAGCAGAGTCGGGGTTGGACATTGGGTTTCTGAAGTCGTGCCCTAGGAGTTACTGGCAAACTGGTATAGCCATAAACTCCCATCTCCTGCTTCCCATTGGAATTTAGTGTCACATCCCGACAGTGGGTGTTGACCTCAGGCTCTGGGTCTGACACCTCCTGTGGCAGCTGGATTTTGGGCCTTTGCCACGGGGCTCTGCTACCTCCCGGCCAAAGTGAAGGAGTCGTACATCTGGTAAGGAAAAAGGATGTGCAGATCTTTGGTTTCTCTGGTTTCAGCCGACTTGCTTTTCAGGTTAAAATGCAACATGTAAATGATAAAACTAAGCATGAAATGCTACGTGGATGATTTTGACATTTGCATACTAATGGCTAATAACACTCTTCCTCCTATTTCCTTTGTTTTCAGCAATGGAAGAATTAATCGTTGAACTTCGCCTCTTTCTTGAGCTTCTGGACCACGAATACCTAACATCCACTGTCAGGGAGAAGAAGGCGGTGCTGACCAACATCCTGCTTCGGATACAGTCTTCTCGAGGTGAGCCCCCTTCTTCAGGTCTCTCCTGGCTTCTGCAGGGCCCCTAATTTCACCTCCTTCATTTGTTCATCCTCATGAGGTTATTTATTCATGAAATTTTCACGGAAGGCTCCACATGCACCAGGTGCTGTTCATCTGGTATAAAAGGTAATGCCTTCAGGAATTCAGAGACCTGGGTGCCCTAGATTCACTAGAAGGACTCACAGGGCCTTGCACGCAGCTGTACTGGGCAGGCCCAGGGCACACGTGCAGTGGTGAGGAGACTCCGCCCATCCCACCAAGAGGGAGACCCGGGTGAGGCCAGGGGACCCCTGTCAGGTTTTTGTGTGCTTTTGCCCTATGAACATCACAGAGCCCATTCTGTCCTCAGCCCCTCTGCAGCATTCTGTTCAGGAAGCTGCTGAGACTCAGTGCCCAAGGCTCTTCCATGTGCACCCTGTGCCTGGCACAGGGCAGAGCTGGACTATGGGAAGGGCAGGCGCTCTATGTAAGCTATAATGCTTACGCAGCAGCGTAAGTATTGCACCAGTGTTACCAGTTAGGGAGCAGTGGAGGCACTTCGGAAACCTGTGTTCCCAGTGCACACCTATAATCTCAGCACTGAGAAGGCCAAGGTGGGAGGGTCCCAGTAGGAGCCCAGGCTGGGCAACTTCATGACTTAGCAAAACTCTGTCTCAAAATAAAAAATAAAATAAAATAGGGCCAGGGATGTAGCTAAGTGTGAAGATGCTGGGTTCAGCATGCAGCAGCACTACAGAGGGGAAGCAGGGAGAAAGGAGAAAATGTATGGGCTCCCAGGGGAGTGTCTGTCCCTTTCACACCTGAGTAAGTGCTGCCTGGAGCAGAAGCCCAGGTGAGAGCCCAGGTAAGGCCGTGTGGCCTCAGGTACAACAGAATCAACCTTTCCAGCTGGTAATGTTGCTGTCAGGCCCTCCCCTTCCCCGCCCCTCCCCTCCCCTCCTTTCCCTCTTTCCTCTTCCCTCCTTGCCCCTCCCTTCCCTGCCATAAGTTTCTCTCTTCTTCCCTGAGAACACTGATGCCTCCTTGGGGATGGGGGTAGAGGTTCCCAGAACATCATTGTTCACTGTGAGGCTGGCGGTGGCTGGAGAGGTCAGCCAGCAGTGGTCTGCTCTGCCCCTTATCTGGAACTTTGGTTTTGGTCACCATATGCAGGCTTCGATGTGAAGGACCATGCTCAGAGGCCAGAGACCAACAGCCTGCCGGCACCGCCTCAGATGCCCCTGCCAGAGATCCCACAGCCCTGGCTGGTGAGTGGACCAACCCCATCCACCCTCTGGGTGTGGCAGCCTGGGGTGTGCATGCACCGAGGTGTGTGACAGAAGCCAGTTTTGGAGATCAGAAGCCTCACTGGCCCCAGGCTCCTGCTGAGTCTCCAGGCCTGGAAGCCACTGGTGACCATGGATTGGGATCCTCTGAATGCAGTTACCCCTCAGGAGGCTGATCTTTCCTTGCAAAGTGCTGCAGCTACAGATCCTTGGAAATGGGTTCTTAGAGCAGGTTAAGAAAAAAAGCAAAACCAAACCAAAATTAAACTAAAACCTGGAGGTTCGGCTAGCAAAATTCATTGGTAGACCCTGAGGACGCGAGCCACTTGCTGAGTTTTAGCTCTGAATTCTTCAGTCTGAAACTTAGGCAGTCGCCCATGGAATGCTTGTTGACTAAGCATTCTTTTCTTAAAAGAGAAGAATGTGTCCTCTGCTGGGTGTGTGCTTTGTTGATGTTATGCCCCTAACGTTTCATATTCCCCACCAGGAGAGGTGTGAATGCACTTCTCCCTATCCCGTTCAGCGTTTCCACTGCTCACTTGGGGAAGATGGATGCCACTCCAAGCTGGGGCACACGGAGCAGTGACCAGCACTGCTCCATATTTTCTTGCGTTGTGGCTTATCTGAAGTGAGCAGGGAGGCAGAACGGGCCTCATTTGCCCATCTCCACTGGGGCCCTGGAGTGGGGTCCAGCATCCAGCAGTCCCCATGGTCATAGTTGTAGCCATGTGGGAGCCAGGTGCTCAGTGGCTTCCTAGCACAGAGCACAGCTCATGTCTGTGTCCCTGTCACTCGCACAGGTTGCCTGTCCAGAGCTCCCCCCACCCCCACCCCGTCCTGAGCATCTCAGAGAAGCTTTAACTCTCTTTTGCACCCATTTTTTCCTCTGGTTTATTTGCGCTGTAGCCAGTTATGGGAACACGAGTTTTGAGATCAAAGCCGTGTGGCTCACGTGGTAGGGCGTTCTGTGGGTGCTTTGGAGTGGAGCCTGTTGGCCACGGGTGGTCAGCATTTTGTGGACAGTGGTCAGGGCACTGTGCAGAGGAGCTGGGGGGGGCGTTCTCACCCCAGTGGGTCAGCCTAGTGGCTGCTGAGACAGCTCTACCTCATTTTCCTCAGCATTTTTTAGTGACTGCATAACTGGGGACATTGAGCTGTCCTATAAACCAGGGTTGCCTCGATGACTGGCTCAGGCCTGTGGTCACTGCTGTTTTGGCAGACCTAGAGTGTCCTGGGTGAGGATGGAGCAGGAATGTGGCTGTGCCCCATAAAGAAAGGCACAAGCCACAGGACCCGAGTGCCAGGGGTTGTGCAAGGACCTCAGGTGACTGGACCCTCAGGTTGGGGCGTTGACCCTGGAGGAGGCACCAGCGCTCTGTAGGCAGAGAAACACAGGGACTTTGCTATCAAACAGGCTCGACCATTGTAGGTTTTCTGCTGTCCAGTTTGCCCCAAGTCCTTGTCATTTCTCACACCTTTGAGCCCCTGTTGTGGCTGGTTGTTACCTTTCTGGTGGCACATGCTGAATTGAATACCACCCTGTGTCACAGTTACTGTGTCCTGAATGCTTTAAGAAGCAAGAATGGTCTTTCCTCTCATCTTCCTGTTCGCACCTTGAAGGGCTTTTTCTGCGGCTACTAACTCTCTCCACCATCTTCCTGTTGAACTGACCTCCGAACTTTGGTGGTGACTACTGTTTCTTAGGCTTCTGGTGTCTCTCGGGCCACGTAATGTGTAGAAAACACTTCAGGCTCCAAGTCAGGGGGCATGGAAGCTTGGCCTTGTGCTGTGTGCAGTGTTCTCAGAGCGAGAATAACACTGGGCCTGGAAGCAGCAGTTACAGCTCCATAGGGTTGAGGAGGAGGAAGAGCAGGCAACATATGGTGCCTGTCAGGGTTTTCTAGAAATCTGCCAACAGCACGAGGTTACACGGCATTCTCTACCCAGCACCTGCGATATCAGCCCCTCCAGCCCTTGGGCCTTGGTTTCCTGATTGCGGAGTCACAGTTGAAGCACTGACATCTCAATGTCATTTCATAAAGAGGGAAAAACCATAAAATGCCCTGGGTGATACATAGCAGGCAAGCAGTAAATAGTAGTTATTGTGTCGTTGAAATAACAGCAACAATGGCAATAGCTACTACTACTGTTTTGATCCTCAGGAAAGGAATCCCCTGGGGGGCCCTTCAAGAGTAGCAAGGTCAGTCCCACACAATTGTGCTTTCAGTGACCTTTCACCCACCGGCAAGGACGTGGAAGCGTTTTCCCTGGAAGCAGGCACTGGTTAGGTCAGGAGCCTTTCTCGGCTTCCCCTTGGTTTGACCCTAACAACCCACAGGTGTCAGAACCCCTGTGCACCAGCTCCAAGTACTGGGGGTCTGGGAGTGGAGCCTTGATCCTTCTTGGGGGTAGAGGAAGCTTCTTCAGAAGTCCTTTTTGAGCAGTATTATTTTAAAGTAAAAATAGTTAGATTCTTTAAAATTGTGTGGAAGATGCAGTGCTGGCAGCTAAGGGTAAGGAAGAGTCAACTGTTGCTAAGTTTCAGTGAGCGCCCTTCTGCCTCAGTGCTAGGAAAGCAGAAGCACAGGCTTTGCAGACAGGGTCTCAGGACAGCTGCCGTCTTCCACTCAGCGCAGGCTTTGGAGAGAACTGCAGGGAGACCCTGCTGTGCTGTCCGTGCCTGCCTGGGAGGGAGCCTTCTTCTCCAGATGAACCTTTAGGTTGTTTTAGGTTTTGCCGAACCCTCTTGGGCATCTTTTCCTCCCATGGACAGTGGACCTTTGCAGTCGTATATTTCCAGGAGTAGAATTATGGGTCCCAGAGCCTGCGACCCTGTAGGGTTGGGGTGTGTTCGAAAGTCTCTTGATTAGGAGTCACCTCCACCTCCCCCAAGCTCTCAGGGCAAGCGTCTGGCCAGGGCGCGTAACTGGTGGCTGCTTGACTCAGCCTCCCTAATGCTGCCCCAGGATGTGAATAATGCTGCTGTGTCACAGAGGAAGCCGGAACCTCTTCTTCTCACAGGTAAAAGACACATGTGAGTCAGACCCTCCTCAAAAGCAGCAACCAGGATTTTAACCCATGTGGCCCCTGCCCAGGCCTTCCTGGCACTGAGCGCAGTATATTGGGCTCCCTTTTGTTATTTTTATTTTTTAATTAATTAATTTATTTCTTATTTTAAGGAGAGTAGTTTTTAAAAAAAGAACAATAGCAGCCTGCCAACATCACAAACATGAACGAAACAAAGCAAGAACATTAAAAGTGATACAGGATTTCAAGACAAAAATGATAGGAATTAACAGTGGTTGTTATATTACATATTGTTATCTTCAACTGCGTTGCTCAGATTACCAGTGTAAGAATGGAAGATTGTTCAAACCATTAAGGAGAATAAGAAAATAATTATGATAAAACATTAGAGATAATACAGAGTTTCACTAGACAAGAGGGTAGGAATTCACCATGGTTGTTCCAGTGCATAATGTTGTCTTCAAATCAGTTTGGGCTCCCTTTTAGAACAGGCTCTTTAGGAGGCTGTGGAGGTCCTGGGAGTGACCCAGCGTGGGATGGCAGGGCGGCAGTGGCCCACCTGGGAGACCTACCTCCTGATGGGAGTGCTAGGGTACAGGATCTGTTCGGACCACGGGTGAAGCGGGGCAGAGGAGAGAGCTGCTAGTGTCTGAGCAGCGCAGAGGGCAGAGGTCTGCATGGGGCACCCCTCATCACCCTCATTGTCGTCCTCCCCCGCCCCTCCTCCCCCTCCCCTTTCTCCCCCTTCACCTCCTCCTCTTCCCTCCTCCTCCCCTCCACCTCTGTCTCCAACGCCTCCTCCGCTCCCCC